>VZRE01004475.1:264331-286196 GCA_013396775.1 Cephalopterus ornatus | reverse complement strand
AAAAAAAAAAAAAAAAAAAAAAAAGCTTCTACATATTTGCAACAAAAGAACATGCCTGTGGCAGGCTACAAAATCTGAGCATTTATGTTAATAGAAAACTATATAAACCATACTGAACAGTCAGGTTAAACTAGTTCAGCATCTCAGGTTTTTTCACATTTAAGACCGAACAGATGACAAACGCTGCTTGTTAATCTGCAATTTTCAGTGCAGGCCTACAAGTTCTCTTTCTGGCTCTTGCCCTTCTATTCAAGAACAAACATACACAGCAGCACCATAAGGAACAGGTGAAACTACTGGTGCAGCCTCACCTTGAGTCCTGTGTGCAGTTTTGGGCACCATGATACAAAAAAGACATTATGCTTTTAGAGAGTGTCCAAAGGAGGGCAACAAAGACGGTGCAGGGTCTGGAGGGGAAGCCATACAAGAAGCAGCTGTAGGCACTTGGTCTGTTCAGCGTGGAGGAGACTGAGGGGAGACCTCATTGCAGTCTACAACTTCCTCACAAGGGGAAGAGGAGAGGTAGACACTGATTTCTTTGCTCTCATGATCAGTGACAAGACTCAAGGAATTGGCATGACGCTGAGTCAGGGGAGGTTTAGGTTGAATACTGGGAAAACATTTCTCTCCCAGAGGGTGGCTGACAACTGGAACAGGTTCCCCTCGGAAGTGGTCACAGCACCAAGCCTGCCAGAGTTCAAGAAGGATTTGGACAACACTCTCAGGAACACAGTGTGACTCTTGGGGTGTCCTGTGCAGGGCCAGGAGTTGGACTTAATGATCCTGATGGGTCCCTTCCAACTCAGCATATTCTATGATCATCCTATCCCATTCACATACAGCATTGTTACCCCCTTTTAAAGCTCTCCGTCTCAAGAGTTCAACTAAAAACTCCATTTGAGCATCATTTTGAAGATGCTGTAATCAGTCACTGTCTTTCTAATTACTAAGAAGAGTTCATTGAAAATCTTTAAATACAGACACCAGCTTAGGTTATTCTACAGAAAACAAAAACTGTGGCATAAGAGTCTGGAGTCAGTCAACTGAAAATCTGGGGGACTTCTTATATTTTATGTTTCCCGCATTGATATTCAAGATATGCAGCTGTACTCACCATTGCTGCCAGGCAAGAAGGATAAGCAGACATCCATAACAAATCCATTTCCAAACTGCAGAATTTCAATGCATTTAGCTGGAAACCAGGAACAGACAGGGTTGATCTTATTCACTGTAAGTATTACAGTTGCACTGTCCTTTCCTAATACATTATATAGTTAAAATTTCCCATCCATTTTTCTTTTAAGCAGCTAAAAATCTTCTATATTTTTAAAGAAGCCTAAATAATAACATTATCTTCTGTGGGGCCATAGAAATACATCCAGAATTAGTTGAGTTAGAAGATAAGTCACTATTCTCCACTGAGTATTAAATCTATACAGCTTCACTGTGATAACACATCAGAAGCAATAAATATTGCAAAATATATCCTGTGGCAACAACATTCACTACACAGGAAGCTACAACTGAATCCATTTGCTAGAAAAGCAGCTAGAGAGATGAAAAAAAACCTGCAAACACCCCTGAGATCTAGAAATGGCTAAACTGGTAAGCCATCCAGATCAAAATAAACAACAGGATAGCAGAAAAACCTCTCTACAGCTGAAGAACTGATGCCTCCAGCTCTGGAACCCAAAACAACAACAGAAAACGGAAAGGACAAGATTTCACAGTGTTTTCTGGGAACATGAGAAATGTCTTCCAGCACATGGGACTGAAGATTGGCACCTCCCACCCATCTCTCTCATGCAGGTAAGGCAATGCGAAATCTTCAAATACACCAGATCAGGAGGAAAGTACCTTAAGAGATGCAGTCACTACAACTCAACTAGCACATGACATTTTAAATCTAGATTATCTACCCTAATTATTTCTTACGTATTTCAAAAAGCTGTTTTCCCATGTGTCCATGCAAGAGCCTAGTTCACAAAAAGGTCAAGATCCTGTTATTCCAAACTTAATTGGACTCAAATCAATAGTAACAAACAAGTGACACCTTTCTAATGCCAGCATTAATCATTTTACTATGTCATTTTACTTCACATGCACATACAGCTAGACTGCTCCCACATTACAGGGCAAAATGATGGCTCATATCATCAGATTCTGAACACATATTAAAAAAAAAAAAGTAAATTTAGCCAACACATCACTGATGAAAAATAAAGGTAAATCATTCTGCAGAACAAATGTGACCAAGGCTTTCAAAGAGCAATACAGTGTTTTGATGTACCAAAGTCTAAGAGAAATCAACATAGTTGCATTAAAAGACATTAGTATTTAGTCTATTACTTAAATGGATAAGCATTCATCACTTTTATTTAGCCAGTATGTTGTCCCTAACGCTACAAAAATGTTACCTTCCGGACCACGCCGAGACCAGATTCTCACAGTGGAGTCAGAAGCTGCAGAAGCTATTAGCAGGTTTAGGTCAGGTTCATCTGACTGGTAGACAGCATCCACAGCACAAACAGCTTCTGTGTGGCCTTTGAGGGGAATGCTTTTGAAAGGCTGAACACAAGAAAATTTTACAAATTTTTAAATTCCAGTAACTTATCTGAGAGAATTTTTAAAGCCATTTCAGGAAATAAAGTAATTTCATACTGCAAATGAGTTGTATACCTGCAATGGCAGAGCATATGCAAACTGTGCTTAAGCCATAGCATATTCTAGGAAACCCAGAGAAAGGATACAGCACGTAATGAATATTAACTTGATTTTGCTCAAAGCTGAACAGAATTAAATGTTGCTGTGTACACTATACAAACATCACCACTCCTTGAGGAAAGTCTGAAACAGCATAGAAGCTAGGAAGAGCAGTTTTCCTTCCTTTTTCTACTTCTCTTGTCCTTTGCCCTAAGGAACATCTCACAAAAGTTTGGAGAACCTTGGTGAAGAACAGAGAACACAATGGAATAAGCAGCACTACAGCAGCTCTAGCAGCATCTGTTTAGCATGTTCCCACAAATCAAAACAGCTTTTTATTCCTTCAAAATGACAACATGAAAACCCAAACCTCTAAGTCTAGACTTAAGCATCTACTTTCTTAATGAATATAGGTGATTCAATTTGCAATCTGTTCCTCATAAACACGGAGACCAAAATGACTTTAATTCTGTAACCGGAAATCATCCAGCATTTATACAAATTTTATCATAAACATATCTGACATCTCTTTCCAAAGTATAGCTTGGTAGGCCCCAGCAAGAATTTTTGATTGGTCTGATATAGAATTTTGTCTGTTTTTAAGAGTTTACACTAGTCTAGAACTATCATTAAAATGTGTATATTTAGCCATATTCTTTTTCAATGATTGCCATAAGGCTGTGGACCACATCAGCAGAAAATATTAATAAAGAAGTCTGTACATTATCTTAAATAAATGCATAAACAGTTACAATGGACCAGGATCAGAAATAACTTATTTCCGAGAACATTCCCACATCAATTACGTTCTCCCTACTATGCATTTCCCCTACTATGCATTCTCATGCACTTTAAAGTGCCAAGTTTAATCCAGTTTGAGACAGCCAGTGAAATGAGTTACCTATACAGCCATTCACAAAACAGTGCCTAATAAGCAAGATTTTAAAAGTTAGGTAATAAATTAGAGGGTTTTTTTCATCTAAATTTCAGGTCATTCTGAAGGCTCTATTACACAATACTCCATCTTCTGCCTTATACTTTACAGCATGAATAATAAATTAGCATGTCTCCTTTCTTTTCTCAGTTTCTCTGATAAAATGCAATTGTTTCATGCATTTTTTAGTTTTATTTTTGTTTAAGCACCTACCCCAACTTGTACACCATCCTGCTAAGACTACCTATAAACAAACACTACCCTGTTGCACAGACTGACCAGAAATCACTAGAAATCGATATAAGGAAATGAGGAAGAAGGTTACAGAAAATGTCAACTCAGAATGGATCTCACAGTTTGAAGATTTTAAGGTGGTTTAAAGAAAAGAGCCACATGAGATCAGAAAGCTGATGAGTCAAGAAGAGACAAAGAAGATCTTTCAGACATGTTAAACAAACCCACCTGATGACTAATTGGTTAGTTAATTTCTTTACAAATACTGATTTGAAAACGAAGCACTACAGAAAAGAGGAAACAACATTTATAGTAAAACATAGGACGAGAGAATACCAACAATTACCAGGATACACACATGGGAGTCAAAGTAAAACAAAGAGGTATGAACCAGAAATACAGACAAAACAAATAATTTGAGATATGTGAGAAACTAGTGAAGAGGGAGCTTTGAAAAGAGGTTATTCTAGCTTACCTGATTATTCCATGTTCCTGTACCATTCCGTTCCCAAAGAATAAGTTGTTTATCAGATCCACCAGAAACCAACTCTGTTTCAGAAGCTAAAAAATACGTTTTGGTAAGTTTTGAGAACACTGAACTTTGTAACAACAGACAACAAACATAAGCAGTTATGCTGGTTACACATCACAAAATATCGCTGGTAAATAAAATATGGCTAAGAGGAGTTGCACTGGGCAGAATGGCTTAAGAGCAAATTTATTACCTAAAACAGTACAAAGAGAATAGTCACAGGAATATTTAAAGTCCTGGATGAATGTGATAAAAATATCTTTCCAAAAGAATCTCAAATCCAACACTGTAAATTAATATTTTGGGCTTTTGTTTAGTCTTTTTGGAGGATAGAAAAATATAGCACAAGAAATCTAACCAAACAGAATTCAAAGGTCCACGTGAAAATTTAACTCTCAGGTTCCCTGAAAACAATTTCTTTTAATCAGTTTTAAGAAGAATGCGTCTTTAAGAAGAATGTGCTTCTTTAAGAAGAATGTGCAATCAGTTGAAGGATGGCACTTTTTCTCACCAGTAAACACTAATGTTTTCAGCTCAGTACATCTCCTCCAAAAAGGCAACCTGCACATTACATTAACAGTCTAATCAATGGCCCCATTTCTCTTTCTCAGTGATTTTCCATTAATGCCTAAGAGTAGGGATACATGCCTTTGAAAAGTCTGCAGTAAGCAATGCTAAATCTTGGAATTATTATCAAGCACGAGCCTCTTAAGTGTCTCAAATATTTCTATCCATCTAAAGATTATATTTTTTCGTGGATATGAACTCTATGCAACTTAGAGCTGTATAGTCAGAGATTGCTCATAAGGCACTGAGAATCAGTTTACAAAGTCAAAATAGGCAAAACTCCAAACCCTTACTAAAGAGCCCGGTGGCAGCTCAAGCAGCATAGCCACTGATCTGTTAGGAACACCATGGCCCCAGGCAATCATCCTCCCAGGGGCCTGGGCTGCAAGGCCAGGAGCAGACAGCCCAACTGAATCCCCTGGGAAAACTCACTGGGAAATTCACCTGGGTTTAGCAAGTCACATTCCTGTGAGGAATTATGTCAGATTGAGGCCACACCTCGAGTACTGTGTCTAGTTCTATGTCCCTCCATTCAGCAAAGACCTTGAGGTGCTGGAGCAAGTCCAGAGAAGGTCAATGAAGCTGGTGAAGGGTCTGGAGCACAACTTTATGAGGACCAGCTGAGGGACCTGGGGCTAGGATTTTTTAGCCTGGAGAAGACTCAGGGGGGACCTTAAGCTCTCATCAGAGAGAGCTCTGCAACCACCCAAAAAGAGGCTGTAGCCAGGCAGGAGTCGGTCTCCTCTCCAAGGCAGCTAGTGACAGGATGAAAGGATATAGTCTTAAGTTGCATCAGGGAAGGTTTAGGCTGGGCATTAGGAAGAACTTCCTCACAGAAAGGGTGATTAGGCATTAGAATGAGCTGCCCAGGGAGATGGTGGAGTCGTCGTTCCTGCAGGTGTTTAATTAAAGACTGGACGTGACACTCCACTGAGACTCGTTGACATGACGGTGGTTCGGTCATAGGTTGGACTCGATGATTTGAAAGGTCTCTTCCAACCTAACTGACTCTGTGATTCTGTGAAAATACCTACTGGAAAGCCGAGTTTAAGGCGAGAGGATGCGCTGCAACCCGCCGTTTCCTTCAGTTTACAGCGCAGCCCCTCCGTTGCCGCCCTGATCCTCCCCTACGAGGCCAGCAGCGCGCCGGCCCCGAAGGGAACCAGCTCCGGGCCCCGCCGCGGCATCTCACACCCGAGGGGACGGGGGCTACTCACCGCAGTCCCGCCGGCGGACCCAGAGCACGCAGTTCACCCTGCCGGCGTGGCCGCGGAGCGTGGCGGCCACCCGCCTCGCCTGCGGAACAGAGAGAGCAACGACGTGAAGGACTGGACCCGGCCCCGGCCCCGACCCGCCCCAGAGCGCATCAGCTCACCGCCGGGTCGTAGAGGACGACGTCGTGGCAGCTGCCGAAGGCGAGAAGGCCGCCGCGGCCCCAGGACACGGCTCCGCCGCCCGCCCGGTTGGCGCAGCAGGCGACGTGACAGAGCGACACGGGCGCCGCCATCTTGACCGCCGCCGCGTGCGCGACCCCGCGCGGTTCCCGTGGCAACGACCCCGCGGGGGCGGGGCCGGGGCCGTGGGAGGAGCGGGCCGGGCAGCTCCGGGCGGCTCGGTGTGGGGCGGTCGGGGTGTTTTGGGGGAGGTCTGAGTTTTAATCTTTACTGCACCTTTTGCCAAGCGCTCAAAGGTGTAAAAGGTTTAAAACTTTTCTGTTTGTTTGGGGGAGGGGGTTTGTGTTTGTGTGTGTACAGAAGTTACAGAATCACAGAATCAAGTTGGAAAAGACCTCTGAGACGATCGAGGCCAACCTGTGACCGAACACCACCTTGTCAGCTAGACCATGGCACTAAGTGCCATGTCCAGTCTTTCCTTAAACACCTCCAGGGATGTTGACTCCACCACCTCCCTGGGCAGTTCATTCCAATGTATAGTCACTTTGTCAAGAAATTCCTCCTGATGTCCAACCTGAACCTCCCTTGGCACAGCTTAAGAGTGTGTCCTCTCATCCTGTCACTAGTTGCCTGGGAGAAGACACCGATCCCCACCTCCTACAACCTCCTTTCAGGTAGTTGTAGAGAGTGATAAGGTCACCTCGAGCCACCTCCAGACTAAGCAACCCTGGTTCCCTCAGCTTCTCCTCACAGGACTTAGCTTCTAGACCCTTCACCAAGTTGATTCCATGGAAAGAGCTGAGCTGAGTATCAGAGATCGTGTCATTGTTACCCTTTTCTGGTCGGTTTCAGTCACCTGTGAAGCCCCCTTCTGATAAGGAATCATGCTTAAATTAAGTCCCTGACCTCAGGGTGTGTTTAATATTACCATGTATGATGTCTTAAAATTACTGTCACAGAAAGCAGGAGAATTTGCAACTGAGCAATGGCCAGGGCCATGGAGTGATCTGAATCTGCCTCTGTTTTTCAAGAAAAGAAGATGAGAACAGAGCACATTAGTGAATTTCATCTGCTACATTTTTATTTTTTCATTTATTGATATATTTACTGTCCTTCCTGCACAAGAAATTAAAACCAAATCAAGAAAAAAAAATACTGCCATAGTATTCTAGTTTTAGTTGCATGGTCAGTGACCTAGAGGAAAGGGGTCACTAGAGGGTATTACACCATATGGATGTGCTTGAACTGCCTCAGCCATTTGGCTTCACAGGCTCGAGATTTTGCCAGTTCCCAGTAGCTGCAGGTGCAACCCACTGCCCCACAGGCTGTGTAGGAGTCTCAGTGGGACCTTCAAGACCTCCATTCTGCCTCCAGATGCTCTGCCCCACACATGCAGAAGGCCCTGGAGCAGAGGCCAGGCTGAAGTATAAATGGAGAACTCTGCAATGAAAGCACGGAAAGGGAGAGAAACAGAGATGTGCTTCCTGTCCCCAAATCGCACCTGGGATATCCTGAAATAATTGAAACGGAACTGAAAAGCTGGAAAGCCTGGGCTAGAGGGAGAAGTCAGCTCTACGGGGCTGTGCAGGGAACGAGGCAGGGATCAGGAAGAGAAAGCAGAAAGCAAGCAGGCGTCCAGAGGAAACACTCTGCATAGCATAAGGAACACTTTGGGCCCTAAAACTCTCCTGACAGGCCTTCATCTCCCTGCATGCCTGTGTGTTCTTGAATGCTGGCTGTCAGCAGCGCTGTAACCTGACACAAAAATGTTCCAGCTAGGCACAGTTTTTTCCAGTGGGTATGAGAGGAAGGAAACTGTGCCTGATCACACACAAGATACAGCCAGAAATGTTAGCTGCTAAGGGAACAAATGACTCCTTGCAGAAAAATGCATGGATCTAATAATCAAAGCGTGCTTTAACTGAGGAGTGCTGTCCCGAGCTGCCAAGGATGGCTGCACAGCAGTCAGGTTGCACAGCAACCTCCTTCTCAGCATGCTCTGCCAGGGTTGGAGTCAGGGCTTTGGCAGAAGGAGGTCGGGCACTGCCAAAAAGCTGGGTCATGTTATAGGAGTTGCCTCTGTTGCTGTGGGAACAAAGCTGGTTCTGACTGTGATTGTAGGCATGAGTGTAGGCTTTTCCAAGATGGATTGGGTGAGGGATTCCTCCGTAACACAAAAAGTTAGCTCAACTGATAGATAACCTGCTGCTGCTGCTGCTGTCCTGTTGGAGAGATTTGGAGGTACATATTATGCCTGAGGGGGCAAGAGCACTGCTGCCTCCATGCTGCAGGGTTTTGTGGTGCTGGTCCTCTCATCCTTAGGCCACGACCTCGAGGATGGTGCTTTCCCAGTCGGTTTGGGAGAGTATGTTGTAGAGGGTTACTAGTGCCAAGTATTGCCACTGGTTGCCTCCTTTCTCCAAATAAAGGTCTGTCACTACGACCTTGTGCCACCCCAATACTTCCCAGTGGTGCAAGAACTGGGATAAATCAACACGGATTATGGGCTTGAAAGTACCATGAGAAATGCTGTAACAGCACCATGGCAGTGTGGCCAAAAACACGGGAAGCTGGATTTATGTTGGGACAGATCAGCCCAGATGAGCCTCATTTCTCACTTTTTTTAAGTATTATGTCTGCCCAAGTCCTGTTCACATGAGACCCTGAGCCTTGGGTCTAACCCAAGAAAATTTTTTTTTGTGAATTCTCTTGAAAACTGAAATATCTTGAGGATAGTATATGAGAAGTTCAGAATATTGGATAAATATAATAGAACCAATATGCCTTTTAGGAATGTGCTTTATAAGGAATTAACGCTGATAGTCAGTGATGCTACAAAGATGGAAAAGGACATACTCTGGACTAGTCAGCAACAGTCAATCTTCATTCATAGCTAATGTCCTTACTGAACTAAAATCTGTCCTTGCTGTTTTCCTTCATAGTCCTAGAAAACAACTTCTTCACTTTTCAGAAATATATGTAAAAATAACCTTCTGCTTTTTCCCACCTTTGGTGTAGTTTTTGAGGCACAGGAAGAACTCAGTTCATTGAAAATCAGAAATAGTTGATGTGGTGCCTAAGCGTATTTCAAAAGTCACTCCATAGCTTTGCATCTTTTACATGTCCCAGTTTGGCTCTGCCAATGGAGTTACATCAACAAACTCCCATAAGGGAGACACTACTTACACTGACAAAAGGTTTCTTGAGCTTAAAATAAATTTGCCAGATATTGGAGTAACTTCAGTTATTCTGTTATTGGAATAACTTTGTTCCAATAGTAAAATAGTAGCAAAATAGTAATTTTGATGATAAACTCATCTCTACAAGACAGGTTTTGCAGGCAGAGGTGGCTTAGCGCTCTTCACATGCTCCCTACCCGGCTCAGTTATGCCTACAGCTTTATGATAGAGACTGAAAAAATACACTAGTTAAAAAGTTATATACAGTATTTAATGTATTTATCTATGTCTAAACATTGAGATGAAAATATAATAACATTGCAAATGTGTTTTCATTTCCTGCAGAATGTTTTGAAAGTATTATACAGCATGTTTATCCTCATCTTTCTTTTCTTGTTTTCTGAGGAAAATGCAGTGTTGGATATATATTGTATGTATTGTTAATTGAATGCATGTTGAGAAGAAATCTAGTCTTTGCTAGGTTAAATCAAAGTTTTATGCTATCTGTTATTGGGTGGAGTCTTGCTGATGTAGAGGAATATATATTAAATAGGAAAGAGTCATCATATATGATACTATGAAAAGCAGCAATCACATGTTAGGTTTAAAGTTATATGTAGTTTGATTCTATAGAAGAATGTTCAAAAGTTGCTCAACGAGCAAAGCAAAGTACTCAAAGGTGGGGCGGTCTTGTTCTTGTAAGTTTTTGAACTTGGCCTATCTTTGTCTTCATTGTATACTTGCCTTAAGAAGTAATTCCTAATGCAGTTGCCTCTTATACAAGTTACTGCTTGCTGTTTTTACTGTAGGTTGCTTGCCTCTAATAGCGACCTGGACAAATAGTGTCTGGAGAATGAGACAGCTATTCAATATTTTAATTTCTCCTCATTAGTTATATCACGGCTGTACAGCAGTCTTAGCCCAGAATTATCTTTTTCCTAATAGCCTTCTTCTAATAGCCTTCTTTCCTAATAGCCACAGCACCTGAATGTCTCAGGAAAAAATGTATGAGTTATGGTTTTCTTTATAAGATAACTGTTAGGCAGAGGGGTATTATTATATTCATTTTCTGGGTGACAAGTTTTTCATAGACCAGAATTCATAATAAAATCACAGACTCATACAATGGTTTGGGTTGGGAGGGACCTTAAAAATCATCTACTTCCAATTCTCCTCCCATGGTCAGGGGCACCTTTCACTAGACCAGGTTTCTCAGGGCCCTATCCAAATGGGATTTGAACATTTACAGGGATGGGGCAGCCACAGCTTCTCAGGGCAACCTGTTTCAGTGCCTCACCACCATCACAATAAAGAATTTCTTCCTAATATATAACCTAAACCTACTCTCTTTCCGTTTGAAGCCAACCCCCCTCACCCTACCACTACACTCCTTGATACATAGTCCCTCCCCCTCTTTTCTGTAGAAATCCCCCTGTAGATACCGGAAGGCTGCTCTAAGGTGAACCGAGAGAATTCTCTTCTCCAGGCGGAACAACCCCAAATCTCTCAAGCACCATATATCTTCAGTGATGAAGTGCCTGTCATGGAAGACAGAGAATAGCATCCAGGAGAGGGGCAAACCACCCAGAGCACCCATTGCCCCCAGCTTGGATTGAGAGGCTTGGATTGAAACTGGGAAATCAGATTCCAGCACTGGGACATTTCTGATGGCTTGTGAGGGGCCAATGGTTCATCTGAGTGACCAGAGCTGGAGCACTGTGAAAATAAATAATAAACAGTAGTCACCAAAAACATAAAGATGAGTTTAAATTACTTCCAAGCTTCACAGAGGATACCCCCATACAACAGCTAGGAACAACTCTCTTGCCTTTGACATCTTGAGTACAGATCCAGCCTCTTCCTTTTTGCTCGCTGTGACACCTACTTTGGAAGGCATTTCAGCGCATGAGGAATACTTATGAGCTTGCTGGGATAAAAAAAAGCAGATATTGTCACTTGAATAGATTTAATTTAAAACGTTTAGAATAAGTTTTTAGAAACAATTTCTCCTTTAATTCATCTCACTGAAGAGTGAAATCTGAATGATGCTAGTGAAAGAAGTTGAACTGAACAAATCTTAACTATAGCTATTTCCATTTTTCTTGAAGGCTGTATTTTAATTATTTTATGAATAGCTTACATCCCCACTGCCAAAATGGATTTCTGATTTTCTAAAGAAAAAATAAATTAATTATTTAGAAATATCATTCAAAATTAGTTCTCCAAACAATGACTGTAATTGCTGGCTGAAAGTAATTCCACAGAAAATGTCTCTGATTTTCTTTTTTTTTTTGTTAAAGGAAGACCTAATGCAAACATGACCTAGAAAATTGCTTGGGGGAAAAAAAAAAGAGAGAAAAAGGATGAAACAGCTTGTCACATAATCAAATTGATTATGCATTATGTTTTTGAAGCAGAAGCTCTAAAAAGAGACATGATAATAGGCATTCATTCCAGAGGGTGTACGTGTATAAACACACACACACACACACTAAAGTGAGAGCATGTGGAAATGCCATCTGGAATACTCAAAATCATATTTTACACTTACATTCTGTATTAGAAGTAGATTTGATATGGCTTGTATAGGATATTATTCCACACCATAGAATAATATCTTCCAAAACCAAAACCAAATTTGGTAATAATCTCCTGACACATTTTTTCATGTTCATTTAAAAAACCCAAGCTTAACATGTTGAATTAATGTCAATTGATTATTTTGTTTGTACACGCACATATATATGCATGCAACCACATCCACTGCATATATATTTGTAATGGGTTCGATCATGAAAGGTTGTTGCACAAGTTATATGATATTTAGTGATCTCCAGAAAGATAAGCCTGATCCAAAGCCTTCAGCAGTCAAATTCCCAGTATTTGATGAGGCTGTCAGTCAGGGATCTGGTTACTGACACTAGAAACTGGCAACTTTTTTTATCTGTATGATAATGCCACACTTCCCTGCTCTTTTTCACTGTTTCACACCTAATACCTTGGTGAGCACAGGTAGGAAAATTAATAACCTTCTAGCCTTCCCATCTGGAGCTGTCACGGGTTTCACCTAGCGGGTTTCAGCGAGCAGGTTTCAGCTAGTGGGAAGCACAGACAGCATTACAAGTTTGTATGAGGAGATCCCGATTTCCAGTGCTAAGTTCTCAAAGACAAACGTCTGCTGAGTCTCAGAGCTGCAGGGGAAAGAGGAACATGACACAGCGTATCCAGTGCTCATACAGCAGCCTGCTTGTGTTGGGTCATACTTCCTCTCCTAGGAAAGGAAACAAAAAACTCTAATTTCTGTCAAAATACAGTTTCCTTTTAAAAAATTTCGGGTGGGAGGGGAGTTATTTTTTTTTCCTTTTGCTGTTGGTGTATATTGCTGTATAAAGTTTCTGTAGTAGACAACAACTTCTCTGGAGTATTTGACGAACTGCTTTACCACAGGCTGTAGATGAAATTGTAAGAAAGGCTCGAACCCATCCTGATGCAGTGGCCACAAAGCACCCTGTGCCATTCATGTAGGAGTTGGCATCACAGGTGACTGTTGTTTTTCCCCTGTCACCCACAGCAGGACACAGCTTGGACAAATGCCACAAGCAACAGAAGAGAAATAAAAATGACTTTACTTTGAAAGGGGGAAATCTGCTTTCTGTTTAATGTGGCTCAGCTTATGTAAGCGGCTCAGAAGAAGACTTCATACCACACTAGCATTAAGAAAACATTGTTAACAAGAAAGGTGTTTCCTACAGAGATATAAGACTGAATAATAGTTGATGGGAAAGAAATTCAGAAAGAAAAAAATTGACCAAACACAAGCAAAAAAGAATCCCAATGGTAAATCAATCAAAGTATTCCAGATTAGGGAACTGCAGTGTACTGAACAGGAACTTGTAATACTTCTTCAGATTTAAGGTAGTGAGAGCTGCTTTGCACCTAAAGCTAGAGTTCAACTTCCTTCTTCTAAAGAACAACTCTAAAAAACATACTCTTTGGACATTGAGTTAGTCTTTTGATAGTTAAAACTGACTCAGTGGATAAAATGGAAAAAAATGAAAATTATTTTGCATGAAGAAAACACCACAAAATGGAGAAAATATGAAAAGCTACATCAGTTTAACCATTTGGAAAAACATATACAACATAACTCAGTCCGGCATTTCCAAGCACATGAGTTTTAACTCTCATGTGCTAAAGTGTTTTGAGGCAAGTTATTTTGTTTTAATTTTTATTTATGTTTCCAGTCATAAACAGAACATTTAAAGAAGTAAAATACTGAAGCAAGCATGTCTAGAGAATGAGGGCAAAAGCAATCTCTGCACCAGTGAGCCTTACAGGACATTCTGCAAATAGCTTTGCATGAAAGAACCAGGCAGAAGGGGCACCTACCAAAAGCCTGCAGTGCACACTGAAACTCACTCATGAGAATCAAACTTCTGCACACTCAGCAGTAATAATACTCAGACAATAGATGCTCACCTTTCATGCTGCATTAACTGTCAACAAAACCAAATTTACACAAGGCTAGAGTGAATTTTTACCTCATTTTGAGTTAATGAAAAAATCTCATTTCATGAAGGAATATTGGCAAGGTAAATTGCAACATTCCTCATAGTTCCTTCCGCAGTTCTCCCATTTGTTCCATCCAAAAAGTCCTTCATCCGTGTTATCAGCTACAGCAAAACTTTTATTGTGTATCAGACAAACAGGCGAAGAAACTTTCATCCACCCACGCTATTTCCGTCCCACACTATTCCACATGTCTTACTTCAGGCTCTTGAAGCTCCAGTGTCTCAGAGAAGATCCGGTCCCTCTCTTTCTCATCAGCCCTGGTGCTGCAGTCTGCTGACCTACTCCTGCAGCTTCTTAACTTGGTGATACAGATCTTCAATGAGGACAGATCTACTACAGGCTAGAAGACCATCTCCTGCTGCCCCAGCCTCAATGAGAGGCCCTAGGGCATTCCCTACAGGTCAAGACATGGAGAGCTGCATCCTCCTGGAACTCCCTCTGGTCCTCTGGCCCTGCTTAAGCAGGAGGGTTGGACAAGACAAATTTTAGATGTCCCTTCCAAACTCAGCTATTCTATTACTCTGTGGATCTGTTACAGGTAAATTGCTCCAGTTTCTGCTGCAGACCATACCCTGCAGTGCATCACCACCATTGCTGAGGACATGGATGCAGTTCAGAGCAGAGTTGCTGTGTCCTTCTGCACAAACTGTTACACAAACTGCTGCATCCATTTGCTCCCTCTGTCACCTCCTTTATGAAATGTTTTCCTGATTGTGCGATTTATCCTTTCAGTAGTGTTTCTTTTAATAGCAGGAGCTGGACCTTCAGAGACCCCAGCTAGCCTACAACATAGCCTGAGTCTCATATTTGCTCTAACAGGTGATCATGTTTTCTACAGACATTGTATTCTGAGTCTATCCAACTCTTCTTCTCCATCTGTACAAAATGTGGACAAGTCCGTAACACATTGAGTGAGCAATTGGCTGATGGGCCAGGCTCGAAGAGTTGCACTAAATGGGGTTACATCAGGCTGGTCGCCGGTCACCAGTGGAGTTCCCCAAGGCTCAGTTTTAGGGCCAGTGCTGTTTGTTGCTACAGGAACCAAATGTAAACTACGTAAGCTTGCTGAAGTTGAATCCTTCAAGAGCAGAGAGGCCTTATAGAGAGATCTGGGTGGGCTAGAGAACTGGGCATCCAACCGTATGAATTTAAAAAGAGCATGTGCCAGATTCTTCATCTGGAACCGGGTAATCTTGCTTATACATACAAATTGTGGGACAGATATGCTAGAGAGCAGTCACACAGAAAGAGATCTGGGAATTTTGGTTGATGGCAAGTTGAATGTGAGTCAACACTGTGCCCTGGACACTAGCCTCCTAGCCAGGTGGGCCAACAGTGTCCCAGGGCGCATCAGGCAAAGCATCACCAGCTGGTCAAGGGAGGTGTTTGTCCCACTCTGCTCTGCCCTGGTGCAGTCTTACCTCAAGTCCTGTGTGCAGCTTTGGGTGCTACAATGTAAGAAGGACATCAGACTATTAGAGTGTGTCCAAAGAAGGCAACCAAGATGATGAAAGGTCTTGAGGGCAAGCCTTCTGGGAGTGGCTGAGGTCACTTGGTTTGTTCAATTCTGAGAAAAGAAGGCTGAGGAGTGGCTTCATTGTAGTCTACAACCTCCTCAAAGATGGCACTGGAGGGGAAGGTGCTGATCTCCTCTCTCTGGTGACTAGAGATAGAACACGAGGAAATGGAATGAAGCTGTACCGGGGAAGTTCAGAGTCTTCACTGTGATGGTCATTGGACACTGGAACTGGCTCCCCAGGGAAGTGGTACAGCACCAAGCCTGTCAGAGTTCAAGGAGCATCTGGACGATGCTTTTAGTCATATGGTGTAGTTTCAGGTAGTCATGCGAAGAGCAGAGAGTTGGACTCAATGAACCTTATGGGTCTCTTCCAACTTGAAATTAATCCTTTTCCTAGTCTGTCATTACATACCAGAAACTTTTTTTCTTTCTCATCTCCTTTTCCACTCTCCTATGCACTTCCCTGTTGCCTTAACTTCTGCACTGTGTTCAAGAAGCCAGCAATCCTGAACAACAATCCTTATGCACAGGGCTTGAGCAGCCCATTTTTAGTGTGAGCAGCCCAACATAGGAGGGAGCTTGCTGTCCCATACCAGCCTTAGCTGCGCTGGGATCTGTTAGGATGGAGATAACCTTCCAACCTGTTGGACAAATGTCTGCTAATGGCACAGCCCACTCAGATAATCTGTAACTTACAAGATGGTTGAGAAGGGTAACTTCTATGTGGATCAGGGGGTGGAGCACAGCTTTCCCGCCTGGGAGAGAGCTGCCCTTGGAGGAGCGAGTGACCCCGGTCACTGTTATCCCAGGCAGACACAGGTGGATACTGGGCTGCCTGCCCGGAAGGGTCCTTGGACTGTGCCAGGCTGCACAGGTCCCCTGGCTGTGGAGCCACCTAAGCTGCATCACGGTCACAGAGTACCACGAAGTTTGCCTCCTACGTGGCCTTGCCTTTATCTAACAGCAAAAAGTTCCGTAAGCTTCCTCTGGGAATAGAGTGATTTTGTTGTGAGAAACTCCTATATTAGCTCAAATTATCCAAAGAGGGAGAGTGGGAGGACGTGTCTCCATGGACAGGGTCTGCTCTTTGCAGAATTCCTTGGCGAAATCCATGTGGTTCCATCCGATGCTGCATAAGCCCAAGAGTGCCCAGCATCTGAAGGGATATGAGATGTACTCACTAAATATATTTCTCTTCTTTTCTTGTCTTACAAAATCTGCTATTTTATTAAGCTGTTTAGTTTTGTGGCCTTTCTGGTTGATATCCATAACGAGCCCTGCTCTATCCCTTTCCCTCTTCACACCCCACTCTGCAGCGCAGTACAACCTCCTCTGCCGTTTTCCCACTCCAGGTGCCCTAGGGTGCTGTAACCCTGCCCCCTTGGCCCACCATCTGTCTGCACCATTAGCTCACTTCCCACCTCACAGCCCTGAGAGCTCATGAAACAGCAGGAAGCCCAGGCCGAATGACTCTGTCACTCATCTCAGTGTGTTTGCACTACATTTATGTTTCTCAAACTACAACATATTCCTTAAATTGTGTAAATTAGTTCTGTTTTTACCAAAAAAAACCAAACCAAACCAAACCAAACCAAAAAAAAAAGAAAGAAAAAATTAGTGCTATAGAAGTTGATAGGTCTGCACTGAAGAGTTGCACATATGCCTCATGCAGAAACCAGCTACACCAAGCTGGAAACCTGTGTATCATTCCCAGTCTATTCATGGTACAGCACATGTCCTTGATAATGCTACCAAGTCACCCAAAAATATATAGCAAGAAAGAAAGGAAAAGGGGAGCTGCTGACATGACTTCTACTTGCACACTTTTCTGGTTTTTGTTTAGCACTTTGTAAGACTGGCTTTAAATTATTCCATTTTCCATGGCCCTTTGCCTGTTTTTTTTCCCTGACTGTCATTAGTCATTACCTGACTTGTACTGGAAGTGCTCGGGATCTGGGGAAGCCGAGGCATTTTATTCA
Source organism: Cephalopterus ornatus (assembly GCA_013396775.1). NCBI lineage: Eukaryota > Metazoa > Chordata > Aves > Passeriformes > Cotingidae > Cephalopterus > Cephalopterus ornatus. The sequence continues at coordinate 268,583 of VZRE01004475.1, read as the reverse complement.
GCTGTTTACATGAGCTGTTTACATGACAGATGGCAAAACTTTATTCTTAATGAGAAGTTTTTCCACCACAGTCTCCAGCGAGGGAGTTCTGCCTCCCTGAGCCTGCAGTGAGCCCAAGGTCACTGCGGCAGGACAACCTCAGATAAGTATCAGGGAAAAGCGTGAGCCCTGGAGGGGGTCTGTAACAGTCTGCACATGCCATGAGCTTAATAGGTGGTGGTATTACCTCGAGGACTGTTCTGCCTTTTGAACACCAGGGTGTAATAATAAGGATGGCAAAAAAAGGATAAACCTTTAGCCTTGGGGAAAACTAAAAAAGATGCATTCATGTTGGAGCCAAAAAAAAAAAAAAGTGTTATTTACTTGGACTTTATTACGGCCTGCATCAAACAATTAGTCATCTTTATGGAGTTTTTAGTAGAAGGAATTACTAACTTAATTATAATAAAGCCAACATTCTTACTTTATATGACAGTAAAAAAAACCCAACTAAAATATTAACAGATAAGCTCTAAAACCATAGAGCCAGCTTCTGGTCATATTTGAATTATATGATCTCTAATAATGCTGTTGTATTTTTCCAGGCATAGACCAATGGAATTGTTACCACAACCTTTTCCAAATTCCTGATAAAAGGCATCAATATGAATAGAAAATCGTGGCATGAGGTAATGATTAACTTCAAGATATGTAAGAGTCATGATTTCTCTTGTATATTTGTAACTTTCTGTATAAAAATTAATATCTAAGCAATATTTTCTGATCCTCTTTTGATTATGTAACATCTGTTAGGAAGTAAACACATATCTTCTTTCACTGTATAAAAGATGTTGATGTTCTAGAAAATGCTAAGAAAATGTTTTAAACATGATCTTTTTTTTTAAACGTGATCCTTCTTTTTTTTCCCTGAGATCTGTGAATAGAACCTGTTTTCCTTCTTGCTATTTCCATCATATACAGGAAAATTACGTTTACTTTAATCACAGAATCATAGAATGGCTTGAGTTGGAAGGGACATTAAAGATCCAACCCCCCTGCTGTGGACAGGGACAACTTCTACTAGACCAGGTTGCTCAGAGCCCCATCCAGCTTGGCCTTGAACTCTCCCAGGGACTCAGAGAATTCCTAGAATAAATATAATCTGTCTCAACACATGAAAAGCATTGTAAGAGTTGTCCAAGGCTGATATAAATTATTATACTTCTCTTGGAGCAAATCTTTGATTGTCTGCATATTCTGAGGGCTTGCTCTTCTGAACTGCGATAAAGAAAGTGGAATTTTACGCTTTACTTTAGAAATCACTGAATATGTCCAGTAAGCTATGACATGAATCAATTTATTGTAGTCCTAACACGTTATAAAAATCCTCTTCTGAATGTTGGAAATTTATTCAACCTTTTTCAGAGCTGCAGCTTAAAAACAACTTGAATAAATTTTAGGTGGGTGTTGATGAAATAGATAAAAAAGGATCCCAGGCCTCTTAGGAAGATTTTTTCCCTTTCTGTTGTTTTTGTGGTTTTGTTTTTATGGCATAGAAATAGGATGTACCTTCCCTATTTTATCTTAGATAATTGCACCCAAATCTTTCCAGATATTAAAAATAGCTCATCTTCATGTATCTTTGTAAAATACCTGGTGGGGATTTTTTTCTATTTTCTTCATCAGTGTTATTCCACATTCTGTTATTTCTATTTGTCCAGAACTATTCCTTTTTCAAAAGAGATCATTAGATGCAATTTGACAATATGTTGGAAGAAGCTCTGATAAACAAAAAAATGACTAATAGGGTTTTTACCATTATTTTACGTCATTGTTCACTTCCAAGTGAAAACATCGGCCTACATTTTAGGATGCTATTTGTGTGAGCAGCCTATTGGTTTATTCAAATAATTTTCTTAGATAGTAGTTCCCTTTCTTTCCTTTCTTTTCAGTTACTTTAAGCTTTACCTCGACATGAATATTTTACTTTTCAGTACACAGGCATCCTTCTGCTTTTAGCTTGTATATATTTTGTCCTTTCAAAACTTTAGAAATTATTTTTGTGTCTAAGAGACTTAAATATTTTAGGTGTTGTTTTGCTAAGTTATCTGCGTCTTTCTGAAAATGACTGAATTCTAAATAAGATTTAGTGGTAAACAAAATATTATACACTGCTACAAAATAGATTAACTGACAGAATTGAATAATATGGCAATCATTTAGTATTTATATCCATAATAGCCATAAAAGGAGAGTCATATTAAAGCTCAAAAATCCTCTTGAACATCGGAGCAAGAGATAATCTGGTTTAGTGTTTACATTTTGTGAAGGCTCATTTATATCTCATTTGACAAGAAGGTATCTGATAAAGTGTCTTTTGAGTTGTAAAACAGGAAAATTAAAGAAATTTAAAGTTTTCATATCTTTGGGCTCCGAATTCAGGTTAAGCATTGTAAACCAGAGGTAACCTACCTTGTGAAGGTGCTGAATCCCAGCTGGTGTGGACATGAGTTGTTCTCACTCATAATATTAGCCCACTGAAATCCTCGTGTTTTGCCCTGTCTGCTCTCCGTTACTTGTGACATGTCTTCTCTGATCAGAAATTCCTTCAAATTCTCTTCCCCCAAATTTTTTCCCCAAGCCTCTTTTCTCCTTAAACCCTTTCAACAAAACTGTGTATGCTTATAAATAATTTTAAATTCCATTCAGAATTTTAAAAGGCAAGACACTGAATAAAACCTTGACCACAGCCTTTTCTTCATATCCTATTCCCCCATTTTCCCCATGGTATATTATTTCCCCTGCTCCTACCCTATTTAGAGATTTACATTATTATGTTTCTATAAGGAGATTCCCCGTTTTTCCTTCTTCACAGACAATAATTTATTCCAGACAATGAAAGATTTTTATGTCTGAGCAAATACGTGATTAAGACCATGACAATTGCTGACGATCCTGCAAATCTGATTGAGCTTGGTCATTTGCAGTTCTAAGTTCTGGTGCTTCAGTTGTCTGTATTTTGGGCCACCACTCATCCTTCTCATCCCCTCCTTTCTGGAGAAAGAGGAATGCAGTGGAAGGTAAATTATTTCTTCTTTCCACCTTCCCCCACCGCATCAATCCAGCCCTACTGTGAAGCCAGGGATACATATGAATCCACAAGACAGAAGGTGTCCTGAAGTCCAGTATGCAGAACTCACCTTAAGATGAGCAGTTTTGCACTGACTTTCTGAGCAAACACTTCCGTCCTGCCAGCTTTGCACTGGAGGGCTGTTACCCACAGAGTGGACTGGCACATTTTGTTATTTCCTAAATTGCTGCAACAAGTTTTGCCTGGATTTTTTTATCAATCCCCTCAACCCCTAGAATGAATGGTACACACAAAACACAATATTCACAAACAAGGATGCTTCTTATCTCACAGAGACATTATTTTTTTCTGTCTTGTTTTCTTTTCCAAAAGCTACATAATGGAACTTTTATCATGAGATATTGTGATATTCCTATATTTACTAAACAACAGAGTTCCCTCAAGGCAAGTGCTGTTATGTTTTCAGTTAAAGTATGATGTCATATGTCTGTTTCCATTTCTACCTCATTGACAAACAGTGGAGGCGAAGAATATATATTGTATTTTCATCCGATTTGTATTCAATGATCAGGTATTTGAGAACCATTCATAGGTTGGCAGGGCCACTGTATCACAGTACTTATATAGCTTCTCACACATAATGCGAATTTGCACAAGCACATCTAGCTCTCAAAAGCATATCCATCTTTTCAATGTCATTTGATTTCAAGCAGTCATTGATTTCAGTCATTCTACGTCATTTAAGTAATACCTTTGACCTGATGTTCTTCTCCACTTCTGAGTACTGTGATCAGTTTGATCCATTTGAGCAAGCGCCCTCCCACACAGAGGCAAGTCAGAGATGTGATACTGGTTTTCATTACCTGGAAATCTATTGCTCTGACAGAGAGGTATTTTGGTCCCATTCCCAAGTCCATCATATTTTTTTTTAATTTAATGTTATCATCTCTAATAAAAAGCATTGTCCTTATATGAATCATTTTGATGGTACTGAAGAAGTGCAGGCTCTGTTTTATTTTTGTTTGACTATAGATTGGTTTAAAATAAACTTGGTTTGTTTTGCTGAGTGTCATTTACAAAAGCCTGGAAGGAGGTAGTGAAGATGCCTGGATGTGATGTGCTCTGAGCCCTCCAGCTGCTGATGTGCCGCTGTATAAGCTGCGCTACAATATACAGGATGTA
>VZRE01004475.1:229123-257465 GCA_013396775.1 Cephalopterus ornatus | reverse complement strand
CTCCTCATCTTAGAGCAACTTTAAGTCGGTGTGTGGAAAGCATCTTTTTTTAGTTTGAACTGAAGGGAACTAGAAGGACGCACACAGTCAACCCGTGTTTTGGTAGAACACAAATATGTGCTGAGGCATTTCACCTTCTTGAATGGCCTCTTGACCATCCTAGGACACTTAAGCTTTTCCAGTCCCTTTAAAGGCAATTTTAAACTCAACTATAATAAGGCAATGTGTTTTACTTTGAACCTTTGTGAATTAGGAAACATCACATGTTTGGTGCAATTAAAAAATAAATCCTTATTTCTATGCAGCTACAGACTGCCAACTTTTAGCCTCTGTTTCTGCCTGATTTATTCAAGCCACACAGCATGTAGAACATGGGTCATGACCACCTTTAGAAATGTGAGCTGCTCTTGCCTCTACTCTGAACCACATTACCAAGCAGTTTTCAAGAGCTAAGCTAGAGCACGCTACAGCCCAGGGGTGGTAAGATGGCTGGATTGTAAATGAGGCCATATGCTTTTATTTAGGTAAAGGTTTAGCAGTTCAGGCATCATGTGCCATAATTCAGGCAACCTGGAAAACCACGTGAGGAAAACCAGGAAGGAAAACTGAGCTGCAAGCATGTCCTGGCCATCCAAAGTAATGAGAAATGGATGGTGGCCAAATGTAATGAGCTGGTGCATTTTAGAGTACAAATATCAAATTTAGTAACATTTTGGAAAAGATGCCAAAATTGTGTACTCTGGAAGCACACAGTTCCTGTCTGAAATGAAGGCGGCTTTTTACCCCCTGTGGTAGCTATTACTGCAAGCTGTGAGCAAACTGGGGACTTGAACTTGGTTCGTACTTTCAAAATTATCACCGCTATCATAATTCCACAGATCCAAACACAATAAGATATAGATCCTAGCTGTTATGAAACTCTTTGAAAAGCAAATAAAAAGGGAAGTTACGAGTTTAGGAAAAAACACATGAGCCTAAACATTTTGTTAAACCTGTGTCTAAATGCTTGGACTGTGGAGCCTTTAGGCTATTGAGAATCTATTGCAAATATGTTGTAGGATCCCAGGGGTCCAGTCAGACCAAATAGGCTGAACTGATCCATCAGTCCTTCTCCCTCTTCTTCTTCCTAAAAGGAGCAGTCTTTCTCCATCTCTTCCTCCTCCTTTTTTGTCACCAGCATCCTCCTTCTTACTCTTACCCCTCTGGTCCCCAGCACTTCCCTGGGCTCCCTTGGTGCTATCGTTCAAGGGGCAGCTCATCTCACGGAAGTGGTAGAAATGAACACAGAAAAGAAAAAAAAAAAGTGAGAGAATTATCTTTTAGAAATAGCAAGCTGAGAAGTCAGCTCAGCCATCTTGTTTGATTTTATCTTCAGACTTGCTGAATATAATACAAGCCAACACTGGTTGTTCTTGAAAAAGATAGCTTTTTCAAATAGCAATATATGGCCTTTATTAAGCTTGCAAAGCTGTATGAAGGTGCTGGACAATATAGACTGACTCAAAATCCATACAGTTCCCCTGTGCTAATTAGAAGTGGCCTTTCCTTGTACCAGTTCCAAGATGTTGCCTGAACTTTCAAGAGTTTTTGAAAACAGCTGCAATTTCTTACTTGAAATGAAGGATTAATGGCTTAATATTTAACCTGTAGCTGTTGTCAGCTATTTAACCTTGTCCAGAAGTGAATGGGTAATTCCCCTTTGCTAACAGAAGTGTAAAAAATATCTTAAAATGACCTTGTGCCAAGTTTATGGTGAAAAGTCACATGTCAGTAAAGCTGCACAGCTAGTAACAGTATTGACCTTTTGTTCTTGGCCATCTAAAGACATTAAAATCTGACTGAAACACAATTACCCCATCTTAGACTTAGACTGTAATTTAGTGAACACATAGTCTTAAATGAAACAAGGGGCAGTGTCAGGGAGGACTAGCCAGGCTGCAGCAGAGTGAGCAGAGTCCTGCTCCTGGCAGCCCTGAAGAAGAGCTGTTCTAATTTTATCTCACTGATTCTTGGCTGGTTTTAACATTTTTTTAATCAGAATAGAATTCTTTATTTGGACAAAGACTGACTAAGAAGGGGTGATCTATTCACATTAAGAGACAGTCAGTATTAATGACTCATTAGCATATGATCGGAGCGGGTTTGTAACCCTGCAGGCCTGTGAGCAGGGCTGAGCAAATCAATAGAAGGAAAAAAAACAATGACCAGTTTGCGTTTGAAAATTTGTCTTAGGAAAGTACTCCAGATAAGAGGGTCATTAGTTATTAGGAAACTAGACTGGCTAGAGGATATTCCAGTTCAAGGAATGAGTTCATTAAGATTTCTCAAACTGCAGTGTTGTCTGTGCAGTCATATGAAACTGAGACTAAGCTGCTAGCAATGGGCAAAGGACTTTACTAATGGCCCATGGAGCAGTCTGGGGCTCTCGATGGCTTGGAGATGTCAGCTTAGTTACTCACACATCTGAAGGAAACAGAGAATTTGTAAAATGCAGCTCATCAAGCTCTGTTCGCATCCCCAAAGTCTGAAACATGCCCTTTAATTTCACTCTGTCAGGGTGGGAGCTACCTGTTGAAGCCCTGCAAAAGCTGTAAGGGGTTTTTGGCCCACTGCTCTGCTACAGCCTCTTAGTACTTTTTAGCACAATCAGGCTCATCTGGAGAAGAAATCACACTTCTTATGACTCTTGGTAATGCAGCTCTCCTGGTTTCCAGTTGATGCCAACCATGTGAGGCTTTCTTTCTCCAAAGAAAAATCTGTACAGCTCTCTGCAGAGAAAATCCCACTGTCTTCTGATTCAGCCATTATAAAGTAGATTTGCTTTGATGTGAAATTGTTCCTGAACGCACATAAACAGGCAGGGATTGAAGTTTTGGTGTAGAATTTGTCCTTTGGGCGCAGTTTGTCTCTGCAATAATTATGTTTTGAAATGCTTGATTTCATTGTACTTCTCTCTATAGCTGGACTGGATTAAGACCAAATGAGCTCTTATCCTCTTCTACTGTAACCAAGTGGATCTCGCATCTGTTGTCACCAGAGTGGTGGCTCTGCATTTTGAAAAAAGAGACACTACTTTTAATCACCCTGCACATAAGTGATCACCATCACAGCCTCTTCAAAAGCTTCCAACAGCCAGAAGCAGGATCACACTGCAAGTTCAGTCTCCTCCTTGTCACTCATACCGGGGAAGGATTGCTACAGAAAACAACATCCCACTCAGCACTGTGGGCTGGAAGTCTTGACTCTTTTGCCATGGGCAGCGCAAGCTCTCCTGAGCAATAGACTCGGCACTGCATTCAGCATTGCCTTTGCAGGCAGCCTGGCTGCCTCCCACCACTGTGAGAGAGCTGTGGTGCCTCTGCCCACACAGGCACAGCGGGATGGACTGGAAATCACCGGTCACGGTCCATTCCACAGGCATGCTAAATAAACAGAAAATAATAGCTGGGAGTTTTCATCTGCGCATGGGAGATTCAGTGTGGCCTGCTTTGGTTTCAGAGTGTTGGGAGAAATCTGTGTTTTGATTGCTCAGACTTCAGAGCAGCTGCTGTAAACATGACGTGTCTGAATGTTTCTTCTGGGCAAATGCTGGCGACAATGCAGCTCACAAATTCTGCTAAAACAGATCGTCCTCCATCTTCCTGCTCCCTCTTTTTAGGGCTAACTGACAAGTTATTAATCCTTGACAATTTAAGACAGCTATAGGTCTCTTTAATTTGCACCTAGCTTCTTCTAATTCAAACTGATTGTTCCAGAAGCCAAAAATAACTGCTGCACATATCCAGCTGTCCCTTTATTCTATCAGGGGTTGCCTAAATACCAGTGGGGACAACAGCATGATTTTCTGCTAAATACCACGTCCCATCACATTTTTTCCCCATTCATATGATTTTCTTGGGGCCCATCCCTGGCTTTGAAGTGTGACATTGGAGAAGCCAAACAAAATCACAGCAGAAGGGAAAATGAAAACTGAAAGGACACAAGGTCGATGCCAAACTCAGCTATTTACTTAAAACTTGCCAAGGAGGGAAACACAAAGCTGTTAATGATGCAACCCAGAAGGCAGGGTTTTATGCCATTTCTAGAAGGTCAGCTGTGCTATAGTTTCCCAGCAAAGACAATGTTTCACAGAAAAGATGAGCAGGTGCAAACATATACCAGCAGTGACCCATTTTACAAAACAAAATTTTAATTTGCACATCTTTTACAAGTTCCCAGCATCCAGTCTGAAAGCATGTGCCTGTAGACATTATGACTTAATCACAGCCTCATTAAAGACAAGTAGTTTTGGTCTTTTGGCCACCTCAAGATTGTAGAACTGTCCTCCCAGTTGACTGCATCCAAAATCCCCTTTTGATTTCAAAACCTATTATGTGAATGCAGGAAGCATGATGACTAGAACAATGAGCTCTGAACATAGGACTTTGTCACCCAAAAGACATTTCCCTCTGACCTCTAAAAAGTAAAAGTCTCCCCAGTTCTTTCCTGCCAAGGCAATGTCTACATTAGCAAGTTGTGCCATGTGGGTGGAGTGAATCCAACTTTGCAGACTGCACTCTGAGGCTGCAGTGTTGATTCAACATTGACATTCAAGGTGTTTCAGCTTTTGTCTGGTCGCCTGACAGCCGGGACTGGACTAACAGCCCAGGAGTGGCTGGAACATACTTACTGCAGTCCTGAAGCATACTGTTTGATGAAACCAAACGTTGGGTTGACGTTCATTATAAAGGAAGGGGTTTTTTAAGTGATCTTCCTTTTTTTTCAGGAAGACCTCATCCACCTATGTAAAAGACCTCTCTGTGATGCAAACAAAAGCACGGGTAAATGAGCATAATCAGGAGAATAATTTCAAAAGTATAATTCTGATCTAACTCCTTCATTAATGACAACACATTCTGATTTAGCCAGCATCTGCCTGGACTTAGCTAACTAGAGGTGGGTTTTAAGGACAATGTCAAAAGAAGGGCAGCTTCTGATGCACTCAAGTCTGTGAAGGCAGATGAGACCCCATGAGGACCAGCACTCCCTGCTGGCATAAGAATCTTTTTCACCACAGGCACACTCCATCCTTAATTGTAAGGGACTTATATTTTTCATTCACTTCACAGAAGGATGTAGGGAAGGTTGAACCAGTTGGTGAAATGCTACTGATGTGAGTTTTGCCAGGCAGCACCAACAGATCCAGTCACTGACTAAAACCTTTTTAGGCTGGAGTTCAGCCTGAGGAAATAAAATCTTTTTAAAAAAATATAAAGACAAAGCCTAAGAAAAATATGATTTTCTGTTATTCTGTGGCTATCCTGAATTACAGGCTTGATATATAGTCATGGGTGTGGAATTGTATTTGAGCCATTGGCTATTGAAGTCTGATGTTCCCCCACACTTTTTATGTGCTTGTAACCCAGTTAGGCAAGTGGCACACAAAAAAAGAAACCTTTCAAAGACTTCATGTCAAGCTATATGAACAGAAAATACTTAATGTTATTTGAAGTCTAGTATGTTTTATTGCACATTAAGTGAGTACTGTGGGAAGGGCAAAAACATGAAACAAACCAACCCATATGGCTTCTATAATTTTTTTTTTTCCCTAAGTAGTAGCTTTGCTAGTGCTTTATGGAAGTTTCATAACAGCCTCAACATCCTATAAATAAAGCAGACCTTCAGCCTCTGGGGGTTTTACTGTGTCACTGATGTTTTCACCCCCACAGACTACCACATTGAACAAATAAAAGTTACAGCCCTTTGAGGGAACTGGAAAGCGAGCTGGGACCCCCTTTTGATTTTAGGAGAAAGACCACTTGAGCATTCCAGAAACTGGACGTCCTCCAAAAAAACCTGACATGGAAATTCCTTCTGGTTTCTGAAGACTAGGAACAGTTGAAAGAAGTATGATGAGTGCTCACTCCTAGAGACTTCTGAGTAATTGAATTAAATCCTGAACCCCAATTTTCATATGTTCGTTCATAAAGTTTGTATGGAAAGGAATTCAGCTGCTGCTGAAATGTAAGATGTTACACTACACATCTTCCAGAAAAGCTCTAGTTGATTTCCAAGATATTCAGCTAGAATTACCTTCCATAAAGACTGCGCTATCCTACCTGTTTAAAATGACACATACAGTCAAATATGATGCTGTCTATGGACAGGCACTAAAGGTGTGAGTAACTGATTCTGAATTAGGGTTGGCTATGGCCCTCATGTAGTACTAATTTATTGAATTATATACCCATAAACATGATGGCCATGACTTTAGAGATGATTAAAATAACTCATCTGTAAAACGAGAGATACCCCTTCACTGTAGAATGTAAGAACTTTCCAGTTTTTCATGATGGATTGTCAGACATGGGATAGAATGTTAAAAGAGAAAAGCATAAAAGCAAATTCCAGCACTTCTGCTAAGTAACAGCTTATTTGGTTAGTAAGAAAAAGGCTGAAATGACTGTAACATAAGCAATAAAAAGTGTGCCAAACAAACAAATCATGATAGGGACAGTAGATTATTTAATCTGAAGTGAGTGACTTGTTCTCCTATAACTTGAATGGAAAAAAATATATATAGTTTAAAAATATAATAATTCTTTCTTTTAAAGTAGAAAATAATTCAAGACTAATGAAAAGGACATTTTTTTTCTCAGTGGCCCCTGATAGTTTTTATAATTGGAATTATATAGTTATCATAGTATTGTTAATATAGGTTTACAAGGGGAATATTCTAGTATCTATCTGAATGAATACAACCATATTTGCTTCTATCTAACTGCTCATAAAACAATGACATGCATAACATAACTCCTGATTTGAAAGTTATGTAACAAAGCTTTCTTACCACTCTCATATGCCAAAAAATATCTAGGAATTTCAGGATACGTTTCATTCTGTCAGCATAATACACAAGTATTCTGAGGCTTAGTCACCAAAAATAAGTGATACCACTGAAAGGCACTTAAAAGCTTTTCCACTTTCTAGAAGTTGCCTTTGTACACTAGGTGAAGACTTATCAAATGCAATCTTTAAATTGGTTAAAGATGATGAAGGTGTAGATGATGACAAACCACTTTTGGTAACTGAATGCTACTTACATTCTTTTAAAGTGTGCTAAAAGTCTTTCAATGATGTAATCTTAGAGCAATTTCATTTTATATGCTGAGGTTTTTGAAATGATGCATTTTCTGCACAGTTATGACAAAGAACTGATGACAAATTCTTTTGTCATATCAGTAACTTTTATCTAAGAAACACATCAGAACAAAGCACAAGGCCTGAGAAGGGATTAATTCAGTAATACACCTCGGCTCTCAGAAACCTGACTTCACAGTTTTGTATCCGTAAACAAATTCTCACTCACCTCCTGTAGGAAAAGCATTGCTTTTCAACATGTTGTACGTAGGACTGAAGGGCTAAAATATGACAAAAGGCTGGAATTGGATTGTTTAATAATAATGTGTATGAAGAATAATATATGTGGAAAGATTCAGTAGAGAATTATTTATCTGAGGGAACTGTGGATGCACACCTAAAGCTTACAGATTTCCTGTTTAAAACATTATCTGATATTTTCTGCAGTTATCCTCTTTCCTTCCATCTAAAGGTCATCACATCATTTTGGTTGTTCCTGTTAAGTCCGGAGTTTTTAACACTCACCCAACAGTTCTAACTACACAATCAAATACAGAATCACAGAATCATAAAAGTTGGAAGAGACTTTCAAGATCATCTAGTCCAACCATCAAGCTAGTACCACCATAATCACACCTAAACCATAGCCTCAAGTGCCACATCCAGAAGCCTCTTGAACACTTCCAGAGATAGTGACTCTGCCACCTCCCTGAGCAACTTATTCGGATGCCTAACTAGTGTTTCGGTGGGTTTTTTTTTACTAATATCCAATCTGAACCTCTGCTGGTGCAAATTAAGGCCTTTCCTCAAATACCCACCACAATGAGTTACTAGTGCATTCCTGTGTAACCCGATATGGTTTTGGCACTTTGAAAAGAGATTAGAGATGGCACTCAGAAAGGACACATAGGCTCCATCACTGTCTCCCTGCAGTCTTCCTCAGTACCATCACCTATCAAGGGCACTTCAAAAAGGGCAATGACTATTTTTTCCACATCTTTTCCACAGAAAATATGTTGTTTTCTCTCAGCTCAGTGGAAGTGCTCTCCAGACACCTCATTACTACAAAGCAGGGAACTTTCTTGCTACTCAGGGATGCTCACTGCATAGCAGACCCAGAAAAATGGGTTTGTCATAAGAAATTGTTCTCATATACCACAAAAACAAGAGACATATCAAAGAAAAAGAACATAAGACAGCTGTAAAAAACAATTCTGCAGCTGTTGGTCTCAGTTCCCAGCTCTCTACCATTCCCCCTACTTACCAACAGCTGCTGCATAGACCTTATGGCAGATTTCCAAAATCTGAAGCTGTTTTGCCCTATGAGAAAATCACAGTTTCATTCCTATTTCCAGTTACAGAAGAAAACAGCATCATGTTCCAGGAGATTTCACCCACAGTCTCCTAAATCCTGAGAAAGCCTTCTAAAATCACTTGGAATTTGCCACAGAGGAGGCTGTATGTTAAGTTCAGTGCAAGTGGCGTAACCCAGAGCAGTGAGGACACCAGGCAATAGTGCAGCTAAAACTGATCAGTTGTGGCATAAATATTCTTGTGCATAAATGCACTTCCCATTTTCTTAAAGATGGAAGCCCTTCAGACTACTCAAGTTGGAAGCAAAATCTGAATACAGGTCAGCAGCAATGAACAGGAAGTGGTGGACCACTGGAATTCTCTTAGCTGAGCAGTTCCTGCAGGCATCCCCCCTTAATGTGCCTCTGGTTCATCAGTATTGGGACAAGAGCAGTAACAGCCTCATCAGTGCTGAGTGATTGCACACTTGCTTTTCCTGGTACTTTGAATAGTTATGTCATCCATTTAATTATCAGCGGTATCAGTCATCAGGGGAAGGGATAACTATCTAAGTGCATAAATTAGTGAGTGCTTGGAAAAAGTTGTGCTTCTCCTAAGTGTCCCAGTGTCTTATTCCCAGAGACCAGTGTTTGAGTCCTCTCTCTGTCATAGCAATGGTGAATATCTCATCTTTGGATAGTTTATTTACTCTTTAATCCCCTAAGTATAAAGAGATCAAGATGTTTGTGTTTAATGTAAATGACAACTAGGACTAGATATTCATTTTAATAAAAGCTCTGGCCCCTTTACATGATGAGTCTTGGGCCTCTGACCAGGTGAAGCTAATTTTAAAAATATATATGGACTGATTCCCTGGAAATTTGAAATATCTGGTATCATCTCCAGCATCTTAGATAGTACCAAGAAATATTTTTGAAATAAAAAAATAAGATAGCACCTGGCTGCCTGCTGTAAGATCTGATTAATTCATATTCTGTTCCCCCATGCTCTGTTATCCCTTGTTCTGAGGTACTCTTCAAATCCACATAACCATTTGCATGGGGTAAATAAAGGGGAATGAGAGCATAGGAAGTAAGTGGAGTTTGTTTTGTGGACTTGAGGAGAATAATCTGCCAGTAGCAAATTATACTCAGATAAAACATCAGGAAATTTCAAGGAATGAAGTGATCAAGTCCAAAATGGCTGGAAAATAAAATGCTGTTGGACACTAGCACACAGAAAAGTGGCGAGAATACTCAGTGTAAAATTAAACCAATCAACCAATAATCCCCCTAAACATGCAAACAAAGGCAACATTTCTCCCCTAACACACTGTGCCAGTTTCTAATGTCACAGTTCGTTTTAACCTCTCAAATTTACAGAACAACATACCCTATCAATCAAACCTGAATTCACAAGCTCATTAAGAAGTAACACACAGCTTAGAGGTAAAATTCTTCAGAATAGGATTTTATTCATATCTATTAAAGGTTTTCTTATTTCATATTGCAGGCTGTGCTCTGTTTCTGTGTGAAAAGGAAGATGCACTATCCCCACACCAAAATGCAAATGCTCTGGAATAACACAGAGTCCTGTGCCAGCATAGGAAAATGTAGAAACTGGAAGGCCTTTGGAGAAAAAGAAGAAAGCTGTATTGCAAAGAAAAATACCGTGAACAGAAAAATTACTGTGATGGGATTCTTTTGCTTGTAGCAATGAGAGCACTTTTTTGCCAAGGCACCAATCCTAAATGTTCTGGGCCCCTCGGGGAACTGCTTTATACGGAGTACTGCTAGCTTGCTCCAATAGACAAGGCATGCAGACTGTCACAGTCATGGATATGAAATTTATCTTTCTATAAATGAATTACAGGCTTAGGAAGCCAGCAAGCATCCAAGCCTCAGAAGACAAAACTGGAATATAGATCACCTAAATTTTAATTGACTACTTTGCACAGTGACCTGCCGTTTTATTTCAGACAAAGTTCTTACACCATCGCAATCCCTGTGGCACTGGCATAGGACTCACAGTGCAGCCCAGCTGCTCAGGACCAGAACTTTCACAAACCTGAAAGAAATCTTCTGAAACAGCCCTAGCAATTGAGCAATTCGGAAAGTGCCCCTGTGACCTGTAGAGCTGAAGTCTGAATGAGAGGAAGGTCTTAGGTAGCTGTTTCTAGTAGCATTTATTAAAACTGAGAATTTGCAGTTCTTGGGAATTCTACCATTTAAAAATAGATGATAACCAAAAGCCAAAATACTGATTTATTCCTTTTCTGTTAGCAAATTTCAGTTGAGAAATGTAAAACCTCAGAATTTTGTCTTGAAACTAACTTGTCCCTTCTACTTTCCCTGGTACCTCAGATGCAACTTGTAATCCCATTCTTCTCAGCAGTCTGGATTTCCCAGGAAGGTTGCTTATGCCACTGCCCACGGCCCCCAAGTGCACTGTTATGAGTTTAATGATGGGGGAGACTCCCTGTCTCACAGTAATTTGAACTAAGAAAAGAAAAGGATTTCAAACTAAGCTGCTTCAATTCAAGTCATCCACCCTTGAAATCTCCTAATAAAATAATGAATTTTTTTTGGCCTAGATAAGAAAAAAAACCATGTACAATTTTACTACCCTGACCTACACTGAGAAAGAAATGCACTTCTAGATAGGTGTTTCATTACTGGAGTTTAACAGGAAAGTAAATCTGATAATTTTCACCTTTTTTTCAAAAAGATATTCAAAGGAATGATAGTTTATACTAAGTGATGAAAGTCCAATAATTTAAATGTTATCTTTGGAGAATGAATCTTTTGTTAAACGTTAGTGATTTAGAACAACTCTGACATAGTTCATATTCATATCCATTGCCTATTAATTTTTCTGTTTCCGTTCTTCTGTCCTGTGTATTACCCAGTGCAGCTGCCAAGTTCATCTTACAGTGTGCTCAACTTTCATGAATTTTTCCTTTAATGTTCATGCTGAATTTATAAAGTAGTTTCTAATGAAAATTCCCCGTAAGAGAAAAACTTACAAGATATTTTTATGGAGCAGTCATAGGTTTTACAACATAAACTGGGAAGCAGTAACTGTGAAGTCATTGCCATACCCATGGTATATTAATCACCTGTCCACAATATGCATAAGCTGGAAAAAAGTAGGATTTTTAAAAAAAACTAAAGGAGATTTTCCCCTTCTCAAGAAGCAACACAAATAAGAATAAAATTCTGAGTTTTGGAGACTATCATTGATACCAACTCTTTGTAAAATAACAGCAATGGAATATTGCTGAAGGAATTGATTCATTGTTTGTTGACTCTTTTAGTATGTACACACAAATAGAAAGGAACTATAATACAATGATGAAACTAATGACAGTTTCCACCACACATGGAAATCCCCTCCCAAGCAGATAACAAAGGCACAAAGAGCACTGCCACTAGATTCTTCAGCTAAAAGTCTCTACCTTGAACATGATAGTTGAGACGTAGCACTATATAGGAGAAAATACAGTCTCATGAAAATAAGTTATGGGCCAGATAGATTTATATATTTACAGAAACACTTCTGAATCCTGAAACTATCTGTTGCAATAATCCTCAGCTGGCTGGTGCAAAAAAGAAAGCACTAGTACACTGGCTAACAGTAAAATATCCCAATTAATGAAGCCATCCATCTTGTACCAGTCTCAGTCTGTCGGTTGGTTGGAAACTCAGTCACAAGTGGGTTTTGCTGTAGTCTTGTGCTCAGGTGCACAGGCAATGTGTAGCTATTTGATGGAGGGGATTGCCATCACCATTTGATCTGTCCCCAGTTTGACTCAGTACATAAACCAGCAGGTAGGAGAGCAGAAAGCTAGATCTGTGGTAGTAGTGGATCAAGGGTTGGACTTGATGATCTCAGAGGTCCCTTCCAACCCGTATGATTCTATGATTCCATGATCTCACTTGGGAGGACTCCTGAAGGAGCAGGGCAGAAGAAGGAGGGAGGTGGGTAGACTCTTTCCTGGGCAAGAAACTGAAAGACAATTATGCTATGTTTGAAAGTAGTTTTGTAAGGAGAGTGCTATTCCAGAAAAACACAGGAATCTAGGTGTACCTGTAGTACTTTTCCCAGTGCTCCAAGTTTGTGGAAAACAAGAAGAGAGGGATGCAATTTGCAGAGGTAGAGGTTCAGCTTGGAATCATAGAATATCTTAAGTTGGAAGGGACCCATAAAGATCACTGAGTCCAAGTCCCAAAACTTACCAAACCAGGGACAAAATAAAGAGATCTACTACTGATCTGAATATAGTTTGTATGATCTGGAAGGAGGGCTGATGGTGAAGTTCATGCTGCAGAGGACCAGTACCACATCAGGAGCTAAACTTAGGATGCTTTTCCTGGAACTTAATTACAGCAGAACTGAGAGGGTACTCTTCAATTTAATTTGCTCCACGAGTGGGTAGGAGACCAGTAAACCAGAACTGAAGGTCAGATTTGGGAGGGCTAGCATGAAACCTAGTCCACACAGTCAGACTCAGCAACCAAATACGATGCATTTAAACAGTAGGTACACCTTTTTTGGCACCCTTAACAAAATGTATATGAGATAAACTGAGCAGTAGAAGTTCTCACCGTGCTGAAATCACTAAAAATGTGCCAAAAAGTAGTAGTAAATTCACTAGAGTATTAGTCAGACCAGTAACATTTTATATTATGAAGTTAAAAATGTCACCCAACATTTGCACAAATATTTGAAGCCCTTTTGAATGCCTGCATAGAAGAGCAAGTACCTGCTGTCCTGTATGAGACAGCAAGGAGCTGATGAGCAGTTCTGCTGCCTTCTGAAGGGAGAGACCTGAAGGGATCTTACCTGCAAAGGGCTATTGGTGGACTGATTTATCCTTTTTCTGTGGTGGGCAGAGTACATAAAACACCACAGGCTCATGGGTCAGCAGGCTGGGCTGCATCCTGGAACAGGAGAGGAAACAGGCTGTGCCAGGAAAAAGGGTGGTGGTGCAAACTGTTTCCCCTCTACAACAAGGAGGATGACTGACACCATGAGTCAGAGTTCCCAGGGCACTTTAGCTGTGCTTCTCCTCTACTTATGTTTAATTGCTTGGTGGAAAGCCAATGTTCTGGGTTTGTTTTAGAGCGAAACAGTTAAATACTTCTGTTTAAATTATCTGCTCTGGCTTTCCTTTGGTTTAGAGTGCCAAAGCATCTTCATTTTTTTATGCAAGGATTGGAGTGGGTCCCCAATGTTTGAAGGGTGCTCTTGCATTTAGCACTGTGTTACAACAAAGTGTAACTGTTTTATTAGTCAACTTCCCAATTTGCTTGACAACTAAAAAACCCTGCCAGAACTCAACCTCTACGCTTCTTTCCTTGCTGTTATCTAACTGCAGAGATCCTTCCGTTTTGTAATTATGAAACTTTATTAAATGTCTTGGAACTGAAAACTTCTCAAATTTTATGGCTGGTATTGTTTCTCACTGCATTAATAGTAATAATAGTCAGTGTGAAAGTAACCCAAAGTATCCTCGGGCTTTACTATAACGAATATGCCTATTAAGGAGACATGTACTATACATGTACTATCTTTGTGTGTATGTAGTGTTTGGTGTATTTCGCCTCTATAATCAAAATTATATTCCAGATATAAATGAAGCCTAACTGCATCTCATGTAGCTCTTAGGTTGCTAGCTTCACTTAAGCAGTATATTATAATATCTTAAGAGATTTGCATAATTACTGGAGTGTACTGCAGAGAATCTTAAAAACGCTTTCTGGCAGGAATGGAGTAGAAGCAAATAAATGCTCTGCAAGGAACATACAGCCAAATTGATTCTGGGTACAGTGGATGATGAGATGATGACACCAGATAAAAATACAATCTACCAATGACTCAGCTTCTACTTGAGAAGCTTCCTAACTATCCAGAATGCTACCGGTTCAAAAACCATGAGCTATCACATATGTATTGGCAAAAACACACAGTGAGTCTCATAGTTAGAGCAGAGGACAGAAGAACCCAGGCATCTGTTTCTGGCTCAGCTACAGATTTGCTGTGGAAGTCCAACTAAATGTAACTCTTAATGTTCCTTTAACTAAGTCTGCAAGCTAGAGAAAGAAAAAAATATCTAGTTATGTTGTACAATAAGTCTTGTCTTTAAGGAGTTAAAGGAAAAGCTAATATGTCAAAGTTAGTCCTAAATCACTAACTCTTTTTGCTGTAGATCCTAGTAAATTCCTCTCAGTAAGAAATGCCAAAACGAATTTAAAGTTCAGTCTCTCCTGGAAGTCTCTTGCTTTTGAGAAGGAGGGGAAAGGAAAGGCACCAGCCACATAAAGGCGTTCACTGTAGAACTGCAAATGAGCCTGCACAGTGTTTTATCCTTCACCAGTCCTCTTTGTCTCCTTCTCTTCTGACTGCATTCTTGGAACATCTTGTACATGAATTTATAAGACTGTTTGTTTTATTGCCACATTTTTAACTGCACAGACCACAGTGCAGCCTGAGAAATACATTTGGTTAACAGTTCTAGCTACAACAAAAAACTATGTGTTTTGCTCACATTAGATTTTAGAAAAATATACTTCAGCAGAATTAGGACAAGAAAGGTAACTGAAAAGATGAACTATGTAAACACTGAAATGCTATCAGGCAGAGTTTAACTAGAAGAATGGGATGCAGCATCAATTACAGGTACCCATGAGCTTTACATATTAAAAATATACAAGAGAACCTTGCTTTTCTGATATAAGCAGCTTTTGTAACTTGATAATTACAAGCTAACATAGTGTACCTGTTCATAAACAGAATTAAAATCATTCAGAAATAATTAGAACTTGATTAGAGCAATGTTTTCATTAACACCAAGCTGGAAGCCGTAAGTTGTGACTGGAAGAGAGTGCATGTGGGAATTTATCCTGGGTGTAAATAGCCCTTTGCAGGTAAGATCCCTTCAGGTCTCTCACTTCAGAAGGCAGCAGCACTGCTCATCTGCTAAAAGTGATGGATGTTCTGTTTACCTGATTACCAGGGCAATGGCAGGGGATGGAAGCGCTGCAGACACTGGTCCTCCAGCATTCTTTTTGCTCTAGCAAATATTTCAGATAGAATGGGTAAATTTCATTTCATGGAAAAAGTGACAGACGTCAGCAAGCTAATCTAACTACAGAGATTTCACCAGCAGGCTTTTGGTTACTGTGGAGTGCATTATTGGATAAAAGGATACATAAACTATATGGTAAATAATAAAGAAATTATCAAAATTATATCATTAAATGATGACAAAATAGAGTCTGCTTGTTTCAATCATTCAAATTCCCTGGAGATAAATGTCATAGAAAATGATTACAGAGAAAATATAGAAAATAATTACAGGGAAGTAATATAGGTTAGACACATTAGTTGATGAAAGAAAACAAGTTAAGAGGTTTTTAGAAATAAATTTAGGAAAAATTAATAGGGAAGACAAGCTTCGACACTGCAGGCTTATACTTTATGATGTAAAGACATATTTCTTTAACAACATCATTCCAGTCCCTAACCAGGAAAGTCTGTGTGGTTGTCATTTTTTTAGGAGAGGATACAAAATCTGTTGAAAATATTATGAAATATATTTTTCCCATAAATATTTAAATTAATTTGATGAATCAATTTTATGCATTACTTGCTACACTCATTCATTTGAATGTACCATCTGTGATGTGTTTCAGTCTCACTGTGAAATATTTGTTGAAAATAATTAGGAATTAACTTTGGAAAATTTTTGCTGTAGAAATCTGATAAAAGCTCTGTATTCAACCAAGTAAAAGAAATTACTAGGGAATCTATAACCACTGATGTTAGCCTAATTTTTGGCTTTCAAATAACAAAGAATATAAGAAATTAAGGAAAACTTTCTTTAGTATTTTTCAGTAAAGCCTACACTGGAAAAAAAAAGAAAGAAATTATATTCGTTGCATCAGGCTGTTAAAAATTATATGATAGGCTGTCAGAAAACAAGACTAATTCTCTTTATAGTCTTCACTGAGACATCACAGCTGTCTGGACCATATTAGTGGTGCACAAGTAGAGGCTGCTGCACAAAGACTCTTCCAGTTTATGTAATTGCTCATGCAGGTTTTCCTTACTATGACCCATAAATAGTTCTTGAGCCTTTCAGATGCAAAGGCATTTTCTGGAACTACCAGCTTTGTGACTCAGTACTAGATATTGTAGTTTAGTCCAGTAGCCCTTTATTTTGTTGAACTAAGATGTGTTACACACCTGTGAACATTAAGATCCATATTCCTAGAATATCTGAGAACTTAGTTTGTTATAGGATTCCAGATTCCTATTCAAATCTCAGATTTAGTGATCCACAGCTCTCTCCAAATATTTAGGTATTAGGTCAGAAACCGTGATAACTGAAGGTTCCTTCCACTATTCTAATGGAGCAACAGGTTCCATGTATATTCAGCTTACAGCTTAGCAAAATGTGTTAGAGAAATTGTTCTGAAAAGAAAGCTGTGTCTGATAAGCCTGCTTAGCCAGCCTGCCTGCCTTCCTTGTCATCTGTGCTTTAGTGCTGTGGAACAGAGGAGGCTCAGCTATCTCTGCTTGCCAACAGGCTTAGATTTTAAATGTGCCTCTGAAAACACTGAACTCCTCCATGAAATAATATTAAAGTTGGCTGAAGTATGCCTTCTCAGACTGAATGGTTATGATTAACTGGTTAGTGTTTAACAGCTGCATGGTTGAGAAAGTATGAATTGAAATGTCCATGTTGGATCATACTGGTACTTTTTATATGGAAGCCTATAGGAACCTAAACTGCATGACTTAGCGCAAAGAGAGGCAGCTATTAACAATAAGAGCTTGACCTCAGATAAAAGAATTGAAAGGAGTGGGCTAAACTTAGCCTTTTTATCCTTGATCATAGTTCCTGGCATTGTCTTCTAACAAGGCTGAATTTAATGAAATCTTACTTTCCCACCTAAAAAACTCTTCTAAGTTACCCTTTAATTAGCAGTTTCAAAATTTTGTCTATCATCCACTGGAAAGGGATAAAAGTGTACACAGCAACATGTCTCAACTAGAAATCATTAAAACATCTACTCAACTAAACAATGCATATCCTATTATGTTTTTTAGAGTAGTATGAGGTCCTGTGGGACAATAATACCATTTTTTTTACTTTTTCTGACCTAGAATGCTCTCGAAGGCTGGGATCTATAGAAAGTAAAGGCCAGAGTATTACACATACCAATTCTCCCAGCAGCCTCACATAAACACTAACTATGGTTGGATCAGCTTTCACTACATTCCTAGGATCAAAGGAAAATCTCTTTAAAAAAAAATCCCCAGAAAATCTGTGACCAATTCTTCTAAAGCAAAATTGCCAAGGGAGGAGAAGAAGAAGGTAGTGCTGCCTTATTGGGAGCAAATTTACTTCCACTCTCTTGGAGATTGCCATTAATCTTTGACTAGAGGAATCTGGATCTCCGAAAAGCAGAGGCATAACTAATAATATGCTTCATTAGAAAGTGAATTCATCATTAGAAGGTGAATTCAACTACTGGGATATTTGACGATGAGCACTGTTCAGGGTCACTTAAACAGAGAGGAGGGAAGTGTTTCCTCTCTCTACTCTTCCCCTCCCCGCTCCCTCGCTTCCAATTTGCATCCATTCCATTAGACAGGAAATAAATGTAAAAAGAGCTGAATAAATAGGGATAAAATGTCTCTCACTATCACTCTAGAAGGACAGGACAAAAGTAGAGTCATGATGAGTATAAATATTGTAAGGTTACATAGATGCATGTTCCCTGTCCCTAATTCCTTCTAGCAATCTTTCGACGTTAGCTTACTAAAAACTGAGACCATCCATAGTACTGAACAGAGGACAAGTAAGAAAAGTTATCAGGTGGCAGGAAGCAAGAGTACAGCCATCTCTCATGAACAGAGCTTGGGCTATAGTAAGTGGAGATTCACAAAAGTGCCCTTTATTGACCTGTGCCTGACCCAGAGAACTCGGGAGATGAGAGCAGACTTCCATAGGAACAGTTTCAGGTCAGCATCTGAAGGGTTTTGACTCTTACCAAAGTATTTCCTTCAGTGGAATCTTAATGGAAGAAACAAAAAACCAAAACAGTTTGTTGGGTTTTATTCTTCCTGGCTAGAGGATTGCAACCAAGTACAACAGAAACAACTATAAGCAGCTTTGCTGTATTCAAATGAGGAATATGACAAACTATTGATTCTAATCTTATGAATATTTTGCTCCAGAAAAACTGCAGACAAAAAATATCCTAAGGGATTACAAACTCGAGATGTAAATGAGGAGAATGTTGACTGGACAGAAGTAGTGATAAGAGATATAAAAGTAACAGTCTAATTCGAACTGCATGGCTATAGCACAATTTCATCAGGCACATTAAGTCTATTGGGAGCAGCCTATATACACGAAATCCCCGTCTGAAGACAGGTGCTCATGCCTTTTATAGGGTGCCCTTGGAGTGTTGAACTTTCTCTGAAACTCATATTTCATATGTGACTTCTTTTTAAGGAACTTTTAAGAGGAAGAACTAAAATAATGCATTATTTAGGAGTCAAAAGTATTAATTCACAGTTTCCATTATGAAGGCTTTGGGCTAAACATAATATGAGCTGCTTTAGATCACACTCTTTAGTCCTAATTCTATTTTGAAATAAAAAGAACAGTACATTATAAGTACATTAGTAAAATGTTAAGATTGGAAATTAAATCTATTAAATCTATTATTTTTTCCCCTAAATTTAGGTAAGAATTAATCATGGGGAACACAGCAGTTTCTGTTTTGTATCCGGATGAAGACAAAGCCTGACTGAGACTTCTTCAAAGAAAGACACCACCTTGAAATATCCATAGGCTAAACACACAGATGGGAAGTGGGAATTTAGTTTCAAGATCATGAGCTGAAGCTGACTGAGCAGGGATTTTAATCAGGTTATATATGCTACACATGTGACCTGAACACCAGACTACACTAATCTATGTGGATTTTCACTTTCCAACTCGTCTGTGCTGTGCCCACTTTTTTAAAAATGTGAATTGTAATCATTTGTCTTTCAAAGTCAAGAAGCTCTGCTAGAGCTAAAAGAATATTATCATGTGCTGTATCCCCTCAGCACCTTGATCATAACTCTTGAGAAGGACGGAGAGGTAGATAAAATACAGTTGTTGCACAGTTTCTGCTGAAAGGCCTGAGATTTCCTACCCAATGCATATCAGTATTTGAGCATGACAGGCAGAGTAGGGAGCGATTCCATCAGGATGTAATTATTGATTACATATTACCTTGTGATATTTTAAGTTTCAAAAAATACATTGTTTTAAAATAGAGTGATATTTTTCTAATTATGCTGCCTGGTAAGATACATAGTATCTTATGGGTACATATATAGGTATAGACACTAAATGAGGTCCTGAGAATCCTGAAACAACTTGCAAGCTAAATAGCTGACATGAATCCTGGAACTCTGAAAACACAAATTGTCTCCTATTGATTGGTTTCTTTTCTCTTCAGAGAAGCAGGACTTTTGCCATTCTTTATGGCAGAATCAAAGAAACATTTGTTTAGGAAACTATTTTCTGCTTATCCAAAGCAGTCAGTTAGATTTCACATTCAGATTGCTAGAATAGACCAACTGTGAAATGAGAAAGCTTAGACTTTTAAGTGCTTTCCACCTGTGATCTGCAAATCTATTTCTGTTCAAGGAACATGTACAGTGTCCCAAGCACACCTGAACACGCACTCCTCATCTGGCACCACACCAATGTACATCAATGGAAGAGTTGCCAGGTCAGGATCACTGACATTCTGTTAACATTCTGTCAACGTCCTCCTTACACCCCAACACCTTATTTTGCTTTCAAAACCTTTGCCTATTGGGGCCTGTCTAGATTATGACGTTTCCCCAAAACGGCTGATATTGCACTGGCAATTCAGTACAAATATCAGGTTCTAAGAAATGCTTTTTGTACTTTGAACATGACTGAAAAAGAGAGGCTTCTAAATTTTCAGTTATTTACATTATGCTTTCTGGAACTTTTATATTTAGTATTTACTCACTGAATGTACCTATTTCAAAAGTGCTTGTGCTCCCTTGGCAATAGCTTGCCGCTCCCCCTTCCATTTCAGCTGCACTTACAATTTTCTGCTCCAATTCTGATACTTCAGCATGTACTCTCCTGCTGCCAGAAACAGAATTGAATCCTACCAGCTGCCTGTAAGGGGTTAGCAACAATACACTGTCAAATTTTTAGCATTAGAAGTATTTTGTTGTAATGTATATTCGTAATGTCTTTGTTGGGCTTAAGTTGGTTTGTTAACTGAGAAACACGTTTTAAAAAGAACATATACCAAAACAAAGTGGGTTTTAGTACCCCTTTAATAAGTAATTTTAAGTAATACTATGAGCTTAAGTCTAGAAGCTGCTCATTTTTTTTTTAGAACAGATCCAGGTTAATTTAACAATGTCACATGGGTAAAATTCCTTAACAAGTGTACATGGTTCGGAGGTCTGGGAGGTATGAAAGATGCTATGTCCTTAGGTATCCCCCGTTTTTTTCCTTTAAGGAGGTGAAAAAAACAAACAAACAAACATGAGGAAAACGGAGCTACTGGGATAACTGATACCCAGTAAAGCATATTCTTAGACATTGTAAAGACTTATGCATGAGAATCATCTAAGTAGAACCCATGTGCATTAGCATCTGTGTAATTTTTCCCTGCTATCTCATTAGCATCACAAAATGCAGACCAATGGAACTTTGATAGCCAGCCAGCTCATGCATGTTGCAATTACCCTTCCTCTCATATAATTCCCATACTTTCTGCACATATCTGTGCAAACTAACAGAGTATCTGTGGTTTTAAATCATTAACATCTATAAACAATATCTATAAAAATAACACACACTTTTCAAGGAATGTGGTATTTATTGCATGACTAAATTAGCAAATGCACATTTGAAAAGAAAATAGCTTCTAATCTAAGTATTCATTTGCTGATGAATTAAAATCACTAAGTTATTCAGCACAATTCAAAATGAAAAAGCTGACATATCATTTATTGCAAAGGCCACAGCTATAATAGGAACGTCATTGTTTCCCTTTCTGCTGGTCTCACACATTCTTTTTAATCTTGATTATTTGTCACCCTGTTAGGGACTTCTTATGGTAATGAAATGCTTTTGTCAGTGATGTAACCAGAGCCTTTTGCTGCATTTTCCCTTCCTACATAAGTTACAATTGCAGTTAAAAACACTGTGGAGGTTTCTTCTGAATCACACAATTGCAGATTGTTCGAAGGAAACACACGTTCTTGGCTGTTGCTAGGTGGCAAATGCTCTTAAAGATTTTGCAGGCTAGAGATTTCTTCAAACCTTTAATCCTCCATATTTACTTTATAACCCACAGGAACAGTTAAAAAAAACCCAGAAAATACCACTCTGTGCTAGGATGATGATAGCAGGTTTGAAAGAGGTAAAAGATTTGGAGTCAAAAGCTTATTCCCAATCCTACCTACCGGTCCATTTAAGACTTTCGTGAGGGATGATTATCATGTATCTGCATATTTCAAGGCTGCTCATGACTTCTTGTAAAACTAGTGAGCTAGCTGCTGTTTAAAACAAGGTCCTAGATGTAATGAATAAGCCTCCGACATAGTTCTTTCCAAAATATTTATGTATGAAAGAAAAACTTCATAAACTGCAAGAAAACAAGCCCAAATTTTTGCTTAACATCTAGGAAGTGATCATCTAGGTGATTTTGCCTGAAATTTTACAGCAGCACTGAGTTTTGAAGAGTATAGTAAAGCATTGATAAATCTATAGAGTGTTAGTCTGAAAAGGGTTCTGTACTCTCCTATTCCTAGGGCATGATTTTATAAAATTGTACATGAATTCCTACCTACAGTTCAAGTTGAAACTGTATTTTTCAGATGTCCTTTTGAAATAAGGCCAAATTCACAGCTGAAGCTAAACTGATGAGACTTTTCACCTCCAAAAGTTGTCACACCAATTTCGGTGTTAGACTCCAGTCCATATACCAGTAATATGTATTAAAGGACAGCATAAGGAAATTCTAAATAATGGGAAAAAATACCAGGCTTGACTACAGAGCAGCTTCAGCTTCTCCTGCAATTCGGTATACCTGTCTAACAGTCACAAGTCTCTGTCTGTCATAGAAGCAAAGAATTATTCAGGTTGGATAAGACCTCTAAGATCATTGAGTCCAACTTGTCCCACACAAGACCTGGTGAAGGTAATTCCTGCAGCTGGAGAACACCAGAATCTCTGACTAGCACAGTACTTGTTTCCTGTTACATGTTGCCCTTGCAGCCGGGCTCTTATTCTCCTATCACTTGCTGTGCTCTCCTTCAGCCTGTCCTATTCTCATTTATTCCTACTCCTTATATTTGACCCCTATTCTAGGCTCTCAAAAAAACCCAGTCCTGCTCAGTGTATGTGGAGGTTTCAGAAAATTTACTTGGTAGTCAACAAATAAATCCTTCAAAACATATAAAAATAAGTTTTCACAAATTTATTCTTCAGGTAAATTTAAAAATACTGACATTTCTTTGTGCCATCTCATTTACATACATGTCATTACATTTCACCTGTGTGGGTCAGCCTAGATCCCAGCAAAACAAAGATAAGAATTATGCAGCTTTGATAAATGCCTTTCTTGCCCTAACCTCATTTTTTCCATGTTTTCTTTTAATTCAGGGTAACATAATTTCTTCTGAAAAATAAAAGAACAACGCATTCTAAGACAAACACCTGTTGGAGAAAACACCAAAGTTTTGAAACTTAGCATATGTATATACAGCCAAAAACATGGGTCTTACAATGGACAGTCTTGTGCAACTCTAGCAGTATCCATTACACACTATCCAGGATACATCTTTCCTTGCCAATAAAGTCTCATCATTAAAAAAAGCAAAGCCTTCCAGGACTGCAAATTGTTCCCTCGCTCTTCCCTACCTCAGACACACCTACTACAACCGTAGGTGGCTTGGGTAGGAAATATCAGTGAAAAGGTAGGATATTTTCTTCAGATCCTGACTTTAATGATCTTTCTTTAATTTTGATAGGTTGACACAAGCTTCTGTGTTCTTTGCATTCAGCATGTCACAGGAAACATATGTCTTATGGCTAGATGTATTCTCAAAAACTGCTACTCATTACAGAAGTCTCTTGATGGTGCTGGGACTGATGAAGTGTACTGAGTCCTTAAGCTTCTTGGAGAACTAGCATGGGTAACTGTATTCATAAGCGCTCTCTAAAAGACGCAGTCAAGCCATGATGGGCTATCAGTATCTGACCATCCAAACAAGGTTCCTCATTTTCCACAGTCATAGGGAACAGAAGTGTTTTAGAAGTGTACCACATTTGGTTGCATGGCCAAATAGCTGTTACTTGCTGAAGATTTTAAGAGCTACCACTTCATAAACAAAAAGGGAGCCAGTGCTTGAAATCACTCTCTGGCTGCACGGGCATGCAGGCATTCTGGGTAAACACTCAGAATAAAAACAGGCACTAGCTTGTAGTCCTTCGGATATGTCTATACATTACTTTTATATCCCCTTCTTCTTCACAGTTTCTTTAATAATTATTGTAATCCCACTGTGAAACTAGTAAATTCACAAAAATGGCAAAAAAATATAGTCAGTTTAAATGCTCTCCATGTAAAAAAAAGTAATGTAGTCTTTGTAAAGTAAAGTATTTTACTATAGGGCATGAAGTAAACATAAAAGATTAATTGGTGTTATAAAGGAGTGTAATGTATTTTGGAGTTAATAACCACTAATAATCAGGTAGACATTTCACGCAATGGTTGTCTCCCATCTTTTGACATTTCCCAAAAGCCTAAAATTTGTAGCCATCTTTAAAATTACTAATTTCACAAGTTGCCTGCAAAACATCCCCACTGAAACAAAAAGAAATATGACTTTGTCAAGTTTTAGAGGAAACTAGAAGTAATTGAGGGAAAAGCTTAATCTTAAAGTGGATTTGTAAATTTCATCTGGAAGGATGATTGATGTGCCTTCCTCTCCCACACTGCTATAACTTTAATCTCACCTGGAGGAAAGAGAAAGAAAGCAATCTGACACAGCTCACTCAGCTCTGCTTTCCAGACTGCAGCTGGGAGATAAGGAAGCAATGGGGGCACTGCTTCCTCTCACCCCTGGATATTTGTGATGCTGTATATGAGAGGATAAAGAGCAATTACTCCTTGGAATTCAACTTCAAAGTTTTATTAAATTAGCTAATTCCTATGTCTTATCTCATTCATTAACATGTGTGGAAAAGTGCTCATTATCAAAATTTACTGAAAAGCCCTCTGATCCCATCAGCTGGCCACTACCAGTATTTCCTTGTTCTCCCTGCAGTTTGTGCTTCCTAGACCAGTTTGTGCTCCTTGTAGACGGAAACTTCTAGGCTCCTCTTCAAAGTTCTGTATGTGCCTCAACAGCACATACAGAACAACTATAAAGCCTGTATCCTAAGGAAGGTTTCTTCATGTGGAAGAAAGGTGGAAAAGGTGTCTGTCCTCACCACTGACCTTATTCTAGTCAAAATGACCAGATTAACAAAAGCATAATATAAACTGTTAAAGTGTTACCCATCTCTTTTTTGCTTTAAACAGACCAGGGAGCAGACACATCTTAACTAGAAGAGCAGGTGCCAGCTACTCCATCAAACTGAGGCTGACTGACAGCATTTTCACACAAACCATGGCACAGGTAGTATAAGATGTGCTTAGTACACCCACTAGGACATTTCATATAATTCCCATCAAAGCTAAGAGGCCAGCATCCATGGTCAGAGGCCTAGCTATGCATAAAGGTTCAAAACAACCATCCTTCTCAGGAGCATTGTCATTGTCAGGGTGTGGGGGTCATCACTTTTGTCTGAGAACTTTGGCACAGCACCATTCTGGATAGTAAAGTTACCTCCTATAAAAGCTGCTTCAGATAGGAACAATAGAGATGAAGAGCTAGATGAGAGAAAACTGGTTTACCTCGTGTGTGAGAACCTGCCACCAGTCACAGAACCCAAGCTTGTGAGGGATCATGGGCAGAGGAACAGGTGTCACCTCCTTGAGTGAAGTCTGGAAACAATACAAGGACAGACAGCGTAACACGTTCATAATGCTATGAGGATATGAATCACTTCCTTCTCCTTGAGCACTGGCAAGATCATGAAATTAGAAATATAGTCCATTAGGCATTACTCTTCTCCTCTATCTTAATACTTCAAATGCTTTTCAAATTCAAAGCAGAGTTAAACTATGGTAACTCAAGTGGTAACTCAAGACTGCCATGGCCAGTGGGTGGTCCTCATGTCCTACAGGCACGAGAGACATTCTTTCTGGGATGATGGGCTATTGCTTTCCTGAATCCATCACATGGGCTGAAGATGATTGTATGCAAAATAGATTGTATGCACAGTGTGCTCCCTCAGAGGTATGTGTTGGCATGCCAAAGGTGTGGTTGCAATCTATCAATCTGCCTCATTCAAATTGTCTTAACATAATTAAAAAGCACAATTAAGCTCCAGGCTATGATGTTTGAAGATCTCCTCAAGGTGTCTTCAAAGACATTAGTCTGCAGCATGCTAGAGCTTTTCAATCGTGTTATATTAAAAACATCACAACGTGCATTCTGTTTGCCTAGCACAGTATTTCAGAAGCAGAGCATGTGGTTTCCATGTTTAAACTGGAAGCACATTAGGAAGAGAAGTGGGAGAACTAGACAGTGTTGTCTCTAGTACCTCCCACTAATGCTGCTTCTCTAGTGAAAACAAAATGGAAGCAGCAAAAGAGAATGGTAGATTGGGAACAGGACTTCCGTGTAAAGAAAGGTATTGCAAATTTCCCACTGTTTGTCCAATAAGTGTAGGAAATTATTTTTAAACTATTTTTGCCACTATCTTTTAAACTAAACTTGTCTTCTTTTTCAAAGAGAAGCTACAACCTTTAAAATTAATCATTAACCTCTGCTACTAATCCAGCTTTCAATCAGAAAACATCATCCCTGGGACATCTGATCTGTTATTGTGTTGAAGATGACAGGCAGCTGTCTTTGAAATTAAGTG
This sequence comes from Cephalopterus ornatus, assembly GCA_013396775.1. Classification (NCBI taxonomy): domain Eukaryota; kingdom Metazoa; phylum Chordata; class Aves; order Passeriformes; family Cotingidae; genus Cephalopterus; species Cephalopterus ornatus. The sequence continues at coordinate 230,941 of VZRE01004475.1, read as the reverse complement.
ACACAAATTGTCAAATTATAAACTACGTGTGCATCCAAATGTGCATGTGCTTCTAGTTAATTTCTGATGTGAATTTTAGATTTGTATCTGTAGATGTTGATGACGTAGTTAATTTGTATTACAGCAATATTCATAAAAGTCAATGAGTGGAACAGTCAATGAGTGGGAATAAAAGGGGGAAGAGGGCAAAGGAATGCACTTCTGTCTGGTACTATTGACACTTCGTCTGGTGGATGCTTCAGCTCATATGATCCAGAAGTCTCCAGTATCAGTTCACAGTCCTGGGGAGGCTGCAACCACCCCTGCCCTTGGTACTCTACCAAAAGGTTAAAGAAAACAATTGTTGGCAAGGCTTAGAATCTGGGTATTGAGAAGTAAAAAAAAAAAAAAACAAACATTGCCTGAAAAAGAATGAAAGATGTTGCATGAAAATGAAAAGTTTAGGAGGAAAAAACCCAAAAAAATCTCAAGTGTGCTTCAAACCCCTTTGATCAAGCATGACTAGCATTTATTTCAAGTCTACATCACCATTCAGATGTTTTTGTGCCATGGCAGGTTTAAGCCTTCAGTTCTCTCCTGTAACACTTGATGTTATATAAGATGTCATTTTAGAAAATATGAGACCATGTTGGAAACCAATTTCCTGAAGAGCTAGGAATAGGGTCATATTGTTATCTATGGTTATACTTGCAGCTCTGGCAATTTTGTTTTTTTAATAAATATGGATAGCTCCATAGGACTCCAAGGGACAACAAATATTGTCCTTTATCTTATATCTATGTTTCAAAATTGTGGAAAAGATGCTTTGTGCAAAAAGGGTCAGAAATCTTTCCAAAGACACAAAATGATACAAAGTCCTTGATCGAAAACATAAAAAAGCCAAAGACACCACTACAGCGTTGTGTTGTGCGAGATACAAATCCTCAGTTCTGACCAGGAAACTAAGCAGTTACATTAAAGTGACTTACTGTCCCAGACCCTACACAGGGCTTGCTCTCTCGTTCACAGCACTGCACCGAGTTACCCCAGTGCCGGGCTGGATCTGCTTCACACCTTGGTGGTTTGGATCACAGCCAGAAGAGCTCCATTCCTTTTCCACAATTTTGCGCAGACAAGCCTGTAGAAGAGCCAGCCATACCAAATACTTACAGCCAAATCAGACCTGAAAGCATGCATGTCCTGCTACTTTTCAAATACAGGGTATTAAGTAACGGGGAGAAGTGAGTTTAGCCCATGCCAAACCAGAACAACAACAAAAATCCCCCAACTCGCAACACAAACCAAACCATTTTTATTCGTTTGAATTACTTTTGCCTTCTTCTTGCTAGATAGGTGCTCTGCTTTAGCACCAGGGCTGGGCAAACCCGGATACCCATGATAGCTATTCTCTGAGAACAGCCCGTGTGCCAGGTATGGAATACAAATCACCCAAAGCCAGGAGAAGCCTTTTGCCCCTTCGTCCGGAGGCTGCTGAAGAAAAGCTGATGGCGTTTAGTTCGAGACACCCATGAGGCCCCCTCCCCCCATGCTATAAAGTACGCGAACCGTGACTGCAGCCCTCCCCAAAGAGAGAGCGGCTCCCCGGCTGCCTCTCCCTGGCCTCCACACCGGCGCCCCTCACTTCCCGACCGGGACCACCCTTCCCAGGGTTCGCACCAGCCGGCGCCGCTGCAGCCCCGCTGCTGCCCGGGTGACCGGCTCGGACTCCCGCCTCCTTGGGGCCACCCAAACCCCTCAGCCACTGCCGGGGCCGCTTTCCCCACTCGGGCACCGACCCTCCGCCTGCACCCGCCGGCCTGCCTCGGGCGAGACCGGCGA
>VZRE01004475.1:165980-227827 GCA_013396775.1 Cephalopterus ornatus | reverse complement strand
TTGGGGGGGGGGGGGGTTTAGTTACAAAGTCGGTGTTTGGCAATATTTAGTTACAAAATTGGCATTTGACATGCCCCATAAAATTTTCTTTCTTAAAAAATAATATGTGGAAACAGCATGTGTTCTCTGTATGGAGTTTTTGTGCTTTGGGCACTGATCATTAAAGTTAACTAGTAAAAACCTATCTATACAAAATCTTTAGGCAATATGTAACAGCTATACAAAAATTACTAGTCCTGGTGAGGTCGAGTTGTGTTTATAGCATCATAGCCCATCTGGAAACAAACTGTGATAAGCCACCTTTTGCATTTGTACAGCTGGGCTGCAGGAAGGGTTTGTGATTGGTGATTGTGTTTCTGTACTTATCATGGTAATGTGTATTTATTTTTCTGTTTGGAGAAATCACAGTCAGTTCCGCAAAGCCCAAACCACTTGTTTCAAGGCAAAGTAAAGTTAAATAAATTTCCTAGTCCTGAAACAACTGAGGTAAAATATGGAGACCTCTTTTAGGAAGCTTAAGAGCAATCAGAAACACCTCCAATTGCAAAAGCTGAATTTAGTTACAAATGTTAAATTCTTACTTTTAACAGATTTAATTGAAGATGTGCACATTCTTATTTCTCTGCGATACTCTTTAATAACAATGATCTTACTTCTCTGTGCGTTTGTTGGACGTGTAATATGTCATGTATAATTTTTCATTGACCACAAAGCCTGTGACAGCATCTTCCAGAAGGGATAAGCAGCTTTCATTCCCCTGTATGCAGTGTAAGGTGTCTTGAGCATTTGTGAACACTCTTTTCCTGCTAAAGGATTCCAGTCACCTTGTTCCCTTGAAGCATGAGCACTGAGCTCTGTTCAAATCCAGGCTGAAGTTGCTGATGGTGTCAGCAATAGCTCCCTACGCTTGACTCATAAAATGCCCCACTTACTGTAGTAGTTTATCAGTTCTATCTGTACTGTTTCATCTAGATTGTTCAGTAGAGATCTCACTGGCTGGCTTTGTTTGGGAATTTATGCAAAATGGTGTTTATACAGTACTTAGAATTTGTTTTTAGATTCTGCATAAGCTGCGGATGGCAGTAACCTTCAGGACTTTGGTTTTTTTGCTTGTGGAAATACACTTGCAAAGGGCTTTGTTCTTACTGTGAAGTTAATTTCACAGTTTACCATTTTGTTAAAAGCTGAGAAGTGTGATACTTGTATACTACTGAAAAAAAAATAGTCAGAATGTTGCTACTGCTTTTCACTACTTATTTTAAGCAAAAAAGAAACAAAAGGTGCCCTGTCTGACAAACTCACTTTCAATCTCTCATGAGGAGCTAAATTTTATCTCTAAGGAAAAAAAAAGCTGCATTGGTTCTTATTAAATTCACGTACTGTACAGTACATCGTCCTAATTTTGATGTTGTAAACGTGTGTTTGACTACTTGTTCTTACTCAGCAAACATGAGGGTTGTTTTGTTTGATTTTTTTTTTAATTGCACTTTGCAGCTTGATTTTTTTTTTTTTCTTATAGACTGTGTCATAAGAGAGTATATTTGCTACCAGCAGTTGTATAAGATGCCTGTTTTTTCACCAGGAGAAATTACCCTTGGAGTCTGTTCAGACCCTGATGTAGCCCATTTCTAGAAGTGCCACAAATGACAAAAGAACATGACAGGTTTAAGCCGCAGTATTAAGCATATTTGCTAATACCTCTTCTTCACTATCTACATAGCTGTGCTGTGAAAAGAATCATTGTACAGTATTTTGCAAAGCATGTGGCATGCAGTTCAGAAAATAGGGCTTCTGGGTCAAACACCGCAATTTTCTTTAAAATAAGTAGAATTTTCTTCTCCCAGATAGGTGTCTTTAGTTCAGTGTTCCATGTGTAAATAGGATGGCATTCTTCAAAAATCCAGACGTTTCCTTCACTGCCGCTACCCATTTCCAGTCTAATTATTTTGGATTTTATATTTTTTTTTTATGGAAAGTTTTTGGCAACACGAGTCAGGAAGGGTGTTTGAAGTGGTCAGTGCTGACTCATTTAATAACAAGTCATTTAAGCAGTTGAGGAAAGGCAAAGGCAGGGAAAAAACACTTTCCAGGATGTGGTTCCACCAGTGACTTCCACAGCTGCCATATGTACCTGGGTGCTGGTCTAGCAGCAATTGGATATCTTCACAGCTGTAGGAGTTTGTCTAGATTTGTTCTAAGGAAGCATTCTGAGAAACTGCAGAATAAGAATTAGTCAACCTGAGCTCTTGTCTGTCCGGAGAAGAGAAGGCTCTGTAGAGATTTGCAGCAGCCTTCAAGTACCTAAAAAGGACCTACAAGAAAACTAGAGAGGGACTTTTTACAAAGGCATGAAGTGATAGGACATGGGGGAATGGCTTTAAGCTGAAAGAAGGTATGTTTAGATTAGATTTTGGGAAGAAATTCTTCTCTGAGGGTGGTGGGATGCTGGAACAGGTTGCCCAGAGAAGCTATGGATGCCCATCCCTGTAAGTGTCCAAGGCCAGGTTGGATAGGGTTATGAGCAACCTGGTCTAGTGGAAGGTATCCCTGCCCGTGGCAGGGTGTGGGTGGAACTAGATGACTTTTAGGGTCCCTTCTGTCCCAAATCATTCTACTCTTCTGTATTCCCAAAAGAAGAAAGTCAGTTTTCACAGTTGAAGGTGACCTATCCTCCAGCATCCAGAGGGCAGACCTATGTGATTACAGCTAGCTGCTCGACCTTCAGAAATCCTGTTTGGTCATAGGCACTTTGGAGAATGATTGTGTGCACATATGTTACTGAACATGTTTTTCCAATTTTCTTGGTATAGGACATTCTGTCAGAGGTTTTGGAATTGACTTGATCTATATAGTCAAAAATAAAAGCTTTTAAGATTTTCTTTGTTTTAACTGCAAGAAGCCCATGATACCACTGCTTCTGAATTTTGTTGTTGTCAGTCTTAGATTCTACATACGTTACCAATGGTACATGCCTTGAGGTGGATAAAACAAACCTGTTCTATAATATTGTGTTGTTTCCTTTCTTTCTCTGAAGCTAGCTAAAATAATTCCTATTTCAGTAAATGTTATATAACATTGCATAATAATCTGTCAGTATTCTGTTTTTCCAGAAGTTTCTGGAGTTAATTATTAGAGCCCAAAGAAGAACCAACAGCTGATGTTTTCCTACTTATGTGAAAATCTCACTGATGCAGTTTTCAGACTGAAGGTATGACTTTAGGATGGCCATTGTGCATCAAACTAGAGGTCTGTATATAATCTGTACCCTTTTCTCAGTTTGCTTCTGGTCAATTGTCAGGGACTGATATGAGGGACAGTACTGTTTAACATCTTTATTAATGATCTGAACATTGCGGTGATGGGCCAGCATGTTCAACAGGCCTGTGAGCTCCCCCACAGTGAGTTGGGGAGTGTCTGATACTGTGGAGGACAGGGTTGCTATACAGAGGAACAAGCTGAAAAGATGATCTGACAGGAAGTTTGCTTATCTCTCCTCCCTCTTTATGATTACATGTAATAATTCATGTTGAAGTGCAGGTTTCTATGTAAGTCCGTCGGTCATCTCCTTCTATTAAAATATGCAGTCATTTATTTTCTGCTGTCGTTCATCTTTTCATCATGCTGTCTCTTAATCAGTAAAATACTCATACCAAAGGGCTTCTATTTCTTTCATAGACTTGCTTAGTGTCCTTTGAAATAGCATGCTTTTTATTTCCTGGTTTTCTTTCAGCAAAGTGCCTTCTTATCCATGTGATCAGTGATGTCTACAGAGAAATCTGGTTGTTTTGTGAGGCAGGAATTCCTTTAAAAAACACTATGTTGAGTCTTTGTCAGTATGTCATATTTATTTAGGTCTCCGCTACTTCTTCCTAATTTTTTGTATTAATTTGCCATATACAAGTGTTGGGCAACCTTCATAGCTCAATTGTCGATCTAGTTTTAAGCAGGAGATTGTATGAGGAAGTTGATATAATCCATTGTGTCTTTTAGCCCCTTGAAATCTTAGTGGATAACATCTCATGTTGGCAAGATGTTCGAGTTCATTTTGTCTAACATTTTCATAGCCTGTTCTGCAGTCACTTTGATTCCACAGATTCTCCAAGTACATCACATAGGTACATTCTGGAGTAGGGATCACTTCACTTTCTTCTGTAGTTGAGCACAATTATGAAGAGCTGCTCTACTCTGTTCTTTTCTGTCAAAGGGATAGAACAAAACTGTGGTAAGGAAGTAATTGAGTACATCAGGGTTATAACTCCTGAAGAAATAGACTGTAATAGCTGGTACTTTACTGTATCTTTAGTGCAACTGATATTATTCTCCATGGCACTGAAAAAGCATGAGCTGTCCAAGAGAGAGATTTAAGAAAAGTGTAAAACTGTAGATACGGAGTTCAGTATGCTACTGTTCAATGACACTGGTCTTTGAATTTTGTCTGTAGGCTAGCAGTATCTTTGGGGAAGCTGTTTTTTGGATTCATTGGCTTGGAAGTCCTCAGATGGCTTCTTCAAATACATCAATAACAAAAAGAAAACTAAGGATAATGTTAACCTGTTGCTAAATGGAGGGGGGACCCTGCTAACAGAGGATGCAGAGAAGGCAGAGTTACTGAACACCTTGGTTGCATTGGTCTTCACTGACAAGATCAGCCCTCAGGAATCTCAGAGCCAGGAGACCAGGGTGAGGGAATGTTGGAAGGAAGACTTTCCATTGGTCAAGGAGGATTGGGTTAGAGAACACCTGGGCCAACTTCACATCCATAAGTCCATGGGCCCTGACAGCATGCATTCATGAATGCTGAGAGAGCTGGCAGACACCATAGCAAGGACACTAATGATCATCTTTGAAAGGTCAGGAGAGATACCTGAGGAATGGAAGAAATCAAATGTCACCCCAGTCTTCAAAAATGGCAAGAAGGGGGACCCAGGGAACTACTGGCCTGTCAGCCTCACCTCGGTCCCTGGGAAGGTGATGGAGCGCCTTGTTCTGGAGGCCATTTCTATCCACATGGGTGACAAGAAGGTGCTCAGGAACAGTCAGCATGGATTCACTAAAGGTAAATCATGCTTAACCCACCTGATTGCCTTCTATTATGAAACAAGTATCTGGATGGATGAGGGGAGAGCACTGGATATTGTCTACCTGGATTTCAGCAAGGCTTTTGACACTGTCGCTCACAACATCCTCATAGGCAAATTCAGGAAGCGTGGACTGGCTGTGTGGGACAGTGAGGTGCATTGACAGTTGGCTGAACAGCAGATTCCAGAGGGTCATAATCAGTGGCACAGGGTCTAGTTGGAGGCCTGTCACTAGTGGTGTCCCCCAAGGTACAATACCGGACCCAGTATTGTTTAACTTACTCATCAATGACTTGGATGAAGGGACAGATGCTACATCAGCAAGTTTGCTGATGACACAAAGCTGGGAGGAGTGGCTGATACCCCAGAGGGCTGTGCAGCCCTTCAGAAGGACCTTGACAGGCTGAAGAGATGGGCAGAAAGGAACCTTCTGAAATTCAGCGGAGGTAAATGCAGGGTCCTGCACCTGGGGGGAAATAACGTCGTACAGGCTGGGGGCTGACCTGCAGGAAAGCAGCTTTGTGAAGGAGGATCTGGGGGTCCTGGTGGACAACAAGCTGTCCATGAGCCAGCAGTGTGCCTTAGGGGCCAAGAAGGCTCCACTCCTGGGGTGGAGTAGGAAGAGCACTGCCAGCAGGTTGAGGGAGGTGATCCTGCCCCTCCTACTTAGCCCTAGTGAGGCTGCAGCTGGAATGCTGTGTTCAGTTCTGGGCTACTCAGGACAAGAGAGACATGGGACTCCTGGAGCAGGTGCAGTGGAAGGCAATAAAGATGATTAAGGGACTGAATCATCCCTTGAATAAGGACATGCTGAGGGATCTGGGCCTGTTCAACCTTGAGAAGAGATAGCTGAGAGGGGACCTCATCAATGTGTATAAATATGTGAAAAGATGGTGCAAAGAGGACAGAACCAGGCTCTTATCAGTGGTGCCGAGCAACAGGACAAAAGGCAATGGGCAGAAACTGATGCACAGGAAGTTCTACCTGAATATGAGGAGTAGCTTCTTTATTGTGTGGGTGGAACAGGTTCCTCAAAGAGGTTGTGGAGTCCTCTACACTGGAAATATTCAAGAACTGATGACCCAATTCTGTGCAGTGTGCTCTAGGATGACCCTGCTTTAGCAGGGAAAGTGGACTGGATGACCCACTGTGGTCCCTCCCAAACTGACTGGTTCTGTGATTCTGAGGTGACGGGAAACTACTGGGTTGCTCATGTTGTAGCCCAGTGGCAACAGAACTCTGAACAGCAACTCACACTGAGATTTTCAGAATAGCTGTAGACATGGAACTTAGTATGCTTCCTTGCTGAACAATATTTCCTCTGGATGTAGCAAAGGAGTTTCACAAGGCTTATTTTGTTTGGGTTGTACATGTGTGGCACTCTTCTAAATAGCAGCATCTCATATACTCTGTGTACAACATTCATAAAATTAAGAAATATGCATAGTCTCATTCCCTTCCTGAACTTCAACATTCAGTCGAAGCTCAGATCCATTGCAACTTATTTGCATTTCCCATGCAGCAGATGCATTGACAGATTTGTTCTAGCAAGTCCCTTGGCTGCCTTGTTTCACTGGGCATTTTTTTGGTACCTCTAGGTCTTTCTCTTTCGTATGTCTAAGGTGCTAAAGGGTTCTTACATTCCTGGCTGTTGCTGCACCAGTATGCTGCCAGGGCTTGTGCTTGCCCCATATGGCTCTTCTTGGTGGATGGGAAAATCCTTTTTTGGAAGAAGTCGGGTGTTCCATATTTGTCTTAAACTCATTGGTTTTCTCAGTGCATCTGAGGGGAAAAAAATCTGAGCACACTCCTTTTAAAATGCTTCTTGGGACCTAGTCTTTGTTTTTCATTACTTTAAAAATCCTGGTAAGTTGCAATCTTTGAGAAGCTACCCCCTTTTCCAGAATCTTCTCCTTTGTTTTTTAATTTGGTACTCACTTTAGACTTGAAACTTGGCACTACTGTTGAGTAATAAAATTATGAATTGTGGTGTAGGAGCCTGCGTTATAACTTGTATATAACTTACAACAGAGCGAAGCAAACTGCCTGCTAAACTCTTCTTAGTTCACATCCTGTACCGTGGAGAAACTGCCGTGGATTCAGAGCCCTATGCTCTGAGTGCTGTGAGTCTGGAAGCATATGGTATGCTGCCTGGGTACAGAGTTGCACCTCATTACTTTCAATTAGTCACTAACTCACTGCCCCTTTCCTTGTGGTTCCATAGGTATTGTGGGTTAAGTTGTGAGCTTCTGGTCTGTGTTAAGCATCTTCCACTCCATACAAGTTCTTATTCTGGCAGCAGCTCAGCTGTTGCTCAGCCTACACTTGGTGCTCTGTGCCCCTAAAGGAGCCTAATTCTTTCTCTTGGATTTATGCAGAAAAATTAATCTTAGGAGATTGTCATCTGGATGTAGAGAAGGTGATTATTTCACTAAAAGTATCAATTGTATTTCTTGGCTGATGTGGTCGCAGTTTTCCTTTTACTGAGATTAGTTTGAATTGACAGCTTTTAGTCACTGGAGGTAGGTCGTTATGAAAAGTGAAAGAGAAATACACAGTCATTTACAGTTGTGGATTTTAAGGTATGCTGTGGAGACCAGGAGTACCATAGAATAGACTAAAGAGGTAAAATATTGGTAAAATTTTGTTACATTAATAATTAATGATATTACTATCACTAATGATATTCTGCTTTACAAAGAAAATTACACTTGAACATTTTATCACATGAGCAACAGTACTATCATGAAACAGCTGTGGTTTCAGGGTTCTTTTTCTGTGAACCCTTGAATAGTGAAATTGGCTTTAAGTTAAGCTTGGCTATTGCTTTATAATGTTCCATACCTTAGTCTTTGATGTGATAAATGAATCAGACTAGCTTTTCAAGTAGCTGAAGGAAGATGCTTTTTACTGACATAGCTGAAAATCAATTGCTCTTTTTCAGTGGAATCTTATCTTTCATATTTTTGAGATCTGATTAATGATTTTTCTACAGATTAAACAAGTTTTTGTAGTTCTCCATTACAATGACTATTAAATCAAAACTGCCTCTCTGTGATCTGCACAAGAAGAATTAGAGCAGCTTTCTTGCTATTCAGCATTGTTAACAGATGGTTTTAGACAGATTAGGTAGGGAAATCCCCAAAGGATGATTTATGAATTAATGATTGCAAACAACTCTGGTTATAGTTTAGTACAACTGCTGTATGCTACTATGAGCCTATGGCTTTCTGCATGGATTTATTTTACATTTCTTAATTCATTAACATAGTATAAACCTTGCTAGCTAGAAGCTTAAATTCTGGGTTTTTTTACTCATTTAGTTATATTGCATTCCATTAATAGCCTTATTTAAAGCTGATGATGTCAATGAGCAGTGATATAGATTCTAGTGCCAACTTATTACTAATTAATCTACTTTAGATACTGAATGGGATTATTTTTTTGGTTTTATGCATAAAATGAATTCTCAAATGGTAAGATAACTCCTAAACATCAGTTACAGCAGAAATGTAGGAGCAAAGCCTAAAGTTTTTTCAGATGTATATGGAAAAATAAAAAAACTATGCTGTTGCTTTTGTCTTAGAAAAACATGTTTGTATTAAGCAGAGTGAATATAACCATTTAGAACCACACAAATCCTGTATTTCCAAATAACAATAAAGCAGAATTGTTCTGTAGTTAACATAGTCTCATAAACATGGGGTTTGTGATGGTATTTTTGTTTGTTTATTTACAGGTGTGAAAATGGTTTAGAAGTAGAAGAGTAATACTGTCCAATGTTGCAAGTGCTTAACATGCAGGAGTTAGACTGATGTAGGAAGTGCTCCCTTTTAGTTATTAAAGATTTTGTATTGTATCTCCATATTACATATAAGTGTGCTTAAGTTTTCCAACTGAATGAGTTTTGTTGTCCTTGAGCTCTTCAATGAAGCAATCAAAAGAACATACAGGCACTTTAACGTAAATAAGATAATAGTTCCGGGATTATATGAAGGTTTTGGTTTGCACTCCTGTAAGTGGATAGCATTTGGATTTGCATAGCCTTTTCCATAGCATACTGTAGTTCTCTATTAATTTCTAGAGCAAGTATGAGCTTTTCAAAATGGAATACCAGGTGTTGCTCTGAATTGAAGTGGTATGCCAAAATGCTGCGAAGGAAAACTTCTCTGAAAAAGGCTGTAGGAACCCTCCTGGCTGGCAATATTCCATACAGGATGGATTGAATGGCTGGTATTCGTGCCATGGAAGCTGCCTGTTCATGGAACTAACAAGCAACTTTTGCTGCATCTTCAGGAGCCGATCCTCTTTTGAATAGAAAGAGTTCTCAATTGGTGGTATTAATGTGTTGTCCCTGCCACATTCTTTATTACAATGTCTGAATTTTTAGTTCCACAATAGTGGCTTTTTTTGGAAAAAGCAGCTTAGAGCCTTGTTTGCACAAGTAGTAGATGGTTAGGTACATTAACAAAGGCAAATTAGGGAGAAAAGCCATAATTAACATTTACCAGTCTCTGGTTTTGAGGTTACCTGATCGTGTTAGTAAATTGAGTTATTTCTCAGACTTGCATCTCTCTGGTGCTGAAAACATGTCTGCATTTGTTTTGACCACATTTAAAAGTACACTTTAAAGAATGAACTTCCTCCGAGTTGGGTTTTCTTAGGCTTGATCAAGCCCAGCATTTTTACATGCAGAATGAAAAAAGGTAATAGCTTTGTTTATGAAATCTATCCTTTTGGGTAAGAAGTTAGTGAACTGGAGGGCAACAGGAGGGGGAGGAAAATGTACTGCCTTGTGCGCCTCAAAACCCGATTATTTGGTCATTTAGCTTGTGTTCACCTTTTCTGGTGAGGTAGTGGTGCATTTCAGCAAACTTCAAGACAGCAGTTGAGTTAACCAATTTTACTTCTGCATGCATTTTATGATAGGTAAACATATATTTTCTGATGTTTCATGTACTTGTTGATGCGTGTATTATATAAACAGAAGAGGTTAAATTGGACTTCCAATTTGAAAAACTGGTTTTGCCAACTTATGTCAAGTTGCCCAAAGGTGCAAATTTTGGTACAAATTTCAGTCTGTGAAATTCTATATATCTGTATAAAAAGGGAAGAAAGCTTGATCTTGAATTGTCTGAAAATTAAGATCTTTATTATGGTCACTAATTTCTGTAGACATTCTGAAAGTACCTTTTTGTAGGGGAAGATAGGGCAGTAGTTCTCTGACTTGCAAGGCATGTGGCAATAAGAGTAAACAAGGTGGCTTTAATCAGCGGTCAAGCCTCACTGAGCATTTTCCAGTGATCATTTTCTTCTCTTCCACGTGTGGAAAAAAGAAGGGAGGATAGCAGCAGTGCAGGTCAGTTTTTGTGTACTTTTCTGCTTCACCTCTGCAGATCAGTGGGGATCCCTGATTTTAAGGAGTCTGTGAAAAGTGAACATTAAAAAGAGAGCATATTTCTCCTCTTCAATAGTGTTAGTTCAGTAACATTGCTAAACTAATTCAGTCTTACACATAATATCTAAGAATCCATAGGCTGCAAGAACAGTAAGAGCTGTGTTCATTCCTTTTTTTCCCGTTTTTTGTTCTTGTTTTCTATTTCTCCGAAGTTCCTTTTCACAAAAACTTGCAAAAAGAAAGAACTGGAAATAATTTCATCCCACTGAAGAAAAAGAATTCCTGAAGTTTCCAGTTTTCATTGTTTTGACAAAAGAACACCCCCAAAAAAATCAAAACACCAAACAAACAAAACACATAAACAAACAAACCCCCAAACCAACAACAAAAACCCACAAAAAAACTTAAGCCAAAAAAAGTCACCCAAATCCCCAAACCCAAAATAATCCACACTCGAGGAAATAAATTGGTATCATCAAAATACTACACCTGATTTGAACAAGTTCATCTGTATCACATTTTGGATAATCATTTTCTCAGTGGTGCAGTTTGGATCTTGAAATTTAAAAGGCCCTTGGTTTTCTAGGAATGCATTCAGCACAAAGAAAGGGTATTCACTAGTATAGTACAGTCTTGCTGTGAGTTGAATCCTTTCTTTTGATCTCTTAAAAATTCCAAGAATGTCTAACAAGTATGTAGTGTTGGTATACTAATAGTCTGAGTCGTGTATTTCAATTTGAAGTTGTGTACTCTTGTCACTCCTGATGAACTTTACAAAGAGTGGGTTTTGAAGGAGATGAAGATGACTGTTTTCGCGCTTTCCAGATAATATTTCCATTTGTTGAAGCTGTTGTACTTGTGAGAAGTACACAATTAAATGTTGGGGTGCTTTAAAATTAAATGTACAATTTGCAGTTAACCAAAGATTCTGGTTACAGCTGCAATATGGCTAGTGTCACATTTGCTTGTTTCACTCTCACGATTGTTTCTAGGCAAGAAGGTAAGTTGGTTACTATCAGATATAAAATACTAGGTCAGGCATACCAGGTAACAGATCTGATTTGGTAGGACTGCTTTTGTGTTGCTTGACAGCTTCTACTTGTCACTGCAGGTCCTGGTTTGTTCCTTCACCTTTTCAGAGGTGGCTTACCAGCTTGTTAGACACTGCGTGTGAAAGTTAGCCTGAGGCTCCTCTAAGCGTGTCAGCATTTGCCCACAGATAAGTGAACCAGCTTACAGGTTGTTAAAGTTGTTTATTTAATTGGCTTCCCTGAAGGCTTTTATGAAAGATGTGTATAAAACCAACGAGAAGGTACTTCTAAAGAGCCTTCAGGTAAAGGTACAACTACAATAATCTCAATGCAACAATTCTAACAGTACTCGGCAGTCTTGGACATGCAGCATATTTGAACTGCCCTTCTAGACATCACTGCCTAGGCACTATGAGGAAAACACATAAATGGGGGGTAGCTGGATCACACCACTTGTTGGGAGCTGTTTTTTATGCAAGTGTTGACTCAGGGTCCTGAACGATGTGTTGAGGACTGTGTGACTTCTGCAAGAAGTTTGGTTGTCCCTTTGAATAGTAACACGTTCAGTTGTCCATAAAGCAGCGGCAGCTGTCTCAAATAATGTTTTCAGAATAAATACAGGATGGGTTCTTACAGATAACTAGTGCGTTAGTAATTAATGCAGTTGAATTCTATGTTGTTTAGTCTTTTCCAGCTTTCAGGAACTTACAAAATTGAGTTTCTATAAGGTTTATTTGTGCAATTTTTCTACAAAATGAAATGTGAGTAAGGAGATAAGGCTTTCCAATTCTAAAAACTCGAACATTAGCCAAACTTCTAAAACATATTCTATTGTTTGAAATAATGGAAATATTAAGCATTTTCTACTAATGCCTGGACAGGCATCAAACCTTAACAGACTTCTGATTTCTAGGACACGTAAGCAGGTAGTCTTTGTTCACTTCTGAAGATCTCTGAGGCTTGTCTTGTGATGAGAAGTCTATGTGACAGTTTTGCTTGTAGCCCTTATGGACAGGATGTCAAATGCCAGCTGCTGCTTCTCTGCTCTCTCGCATGCATGGCTGTATTCTGTAACAGGTGTGGGTGTTGGAACAACATGTGCTGCTCTCTAGCTAATGAGTCTGAAGACCTGGTTGTCCTTAAGTAGTGCACAAAAGCTAATGAAAGACAGTACTTAAAATTTAATATTAGAAGTTCACCTCTGCCTTCAAGCTCGAGATGAACTAATGAAAGTGCAGGCTGCGTGGGAAAGGCCTTTTTGGCCAAGATTTTTATATGTCCTATCAAATGCAACCAAATTTACTGAACAGCACTCTTCTATTGTAGATGCTACCTGAAAGGAAGTCGTAATAAGGAGGGGGGTCGGTCTCTTCTCCCAGGCAAGTAGTGACAGGACAAGAGGACGCAGTCCTAAGCTGTGCCAGGAGAGGTTAGGTTGGACATTAGGAATGCTTTCTTAACAGAAAGGGTGATTAGATACTGGGATGGGCTGCCCAGGGAGGTGATGGGATCACCATCCCTAGAGGTGTTTAAGGAAAGACTGGATATGGCACTTAGTGGTGGTGTTCAGTCACAGATTGGACTTAATGATCTCAGGTGTCTTTTTCAACCTGATTGATTCTGTGATTCTTCCCAAGTATGTAGTGCTATTGCATTTTCTTAGCAAAGGCTTTCCATTCTTGGTATTACATTTTTTCAGAAAGGAATTTTCTACCATTATGACGTTAATGGAAGGTAGAAAGCAGAGAATACACAAAATGGAATAGGAGCTGTTACTCTACGGCTGTTAATCCTTATTGCAGAGAGATAATATATTGATTTTTTTTCTGGCAGGACAGCTGATTAAAATGACTGTATTGGGTTTTTGTGACAAGGTTCTGAAGACAGGGGATGCTACAGGATTGGCTTCTCCAAAGACCTGCCATAAACTTCCTCTAGGACTGATAGAGAAAATGCCAACTGGCTCCGAGATGGATCTGCCACTGACCAAGGCCCAGCCCATCAGCAATGGTAGTAGTGTCTCTGTGATAACATGTTTAAGAAGAGGAAAAAATGTTGTGCAGAAGTAGTTGTGGCTGGACAAGGGAGGAGTGAGAATATGTGAGACAAACAGCTCCACAGACACCAGGGTTAGCAAAGAAGTCAGGGGGAATAGGTGCTCCAGGCATCGGAGCAGAAATTCTCCTGCAGCCTGTGGTGAAGACCATGGTGAGACAGCTGTGCCCCTGCAGCCCATGGAGGACCCCACGCTGGAGCAGGTGGATGCCTAAAGGAGGATATGGAGAGAGGAGCAGGTTCAATGGCATGACACCGCTGGGCACCTATGCTGGAGCAGTCTGTTCCTGAAGGACTGCACCAGTGGGAGGGATCCATGCTGGAGCAGTCTGTGAAGAACTGTAGCCCCTGGGAAGGACTCATGTTGGAGAAGTTCATGGACGACTGACTGTCTCCTGTAGGAGAGACCCCATGCTGGGCCAGGGGAAGGAGACCTCTTTCTGAGGAGGAAGCAGCGACAGAAACAATGTTTGATGAACTGACCACAACCTGCATTCCACATCTCCCTGCACTGCTAGGGGAGAGTGGGTAGAGAAATGGGAATGAAGTTAAGCCTGGGAAGGAGGGAGAGGTGGGGTGAAGGTGTTCTTAAGATTTGTTTTACTTCTTGTTATCCTGTTCTGATTGGCAATAAATTCAATTAATATCCCCAAATGGAGACTGTTTTTTGCCTATGAGGGTAACTGGTGAGCGATCTCTTCCTGTCCTTACCTCAGCCCACAAGCCTTTCATTTTATTTTCTCTCCCCTGTGCAGCTGAGGAGGGGAGTGATAGAGTGGCTTTGGTGGGCACCTGGCAGTCACACAGGGTCAACCCACCACATAAGAAGTAGTAACAAATACTACTCTTTAGAGTCTAAATCATCCTGTGTACAAGGCAGGCACTTCCCTAGGGAGGGAGATGGATAGGGTATTGTCCAATGCAACTTCTTAGTTTTAACTCTTATGTTTGTAGCACTGGCTGTGAAATAGCTACATTTCCTCTGGTTTTATTTATAGATGTCTATAAATACTTCCTGAAACCCAGTCTCTTAAGTATCACTTAATTCTGTCATGCAAGACTTAATTACACTGACAATAAATAGACATTAGAATATTTTTAGCTAAGCGTGCTGTAATGATGTTTCCTGTGCATGAAGCATATAACGACTTCGATGTCAGTATCTGAAGGCCCTCAAAGAGATCTGAAAACAGCTGCTCAAAAACTGCCACAATTGAGCTTGTTTCCTTAAATATGAAGTATATTGTGATGCATTATGAGTGTATGTGTTAGTTTTGGTAAAGTGCTTGGGAAAAGGCCATTATTTTTCTGTGGCTTCTTGTAAAAAGTGGCAAAAGATAGTAACTGCCAATTTCTTGAGACTGCACACTCCTTAAACTGATTGTCTCACATCTCAGATAAGCATTCCATAGCAGCAGTGTAAGAGCTCGCATTAAATAGAGGGTGAGTACCATCAAAAGGACTGTTTCCTTTCTAGGACCTGATCAGTAAATCCTTAAGTAAACACCATGTAACATATTACTCTCGTTCAAAGAAACTTGCAGGTAATCTTTTCAGCGGTTAACTCCTGTCCAAATACCACACATGTTGGTCACTGGGTAATACATGATCAGAATACAAGAAATTAAATACTTGGGAGGTGCTAAGCTTAAAGGAGGGCTTAGATGATGTTCTGGGACTTGAAGTGGTTTCCTTAACTTAAAAAAAAACCTGAAAGAAACACAACAACAGCAGTTCTGGTCTGGTTGCAACTTGATGGGCTGCTGGGGAAAAGCAGTTTTTTGTAATCTGAAATGTCTTAAATGCTGCACATTTTACTAGTGCAGTTTTCTTATAGGTTCTTAGAGTTTCTTTGGAGGAAGATGACTGTTGGGGAGAAAGTTCCTTGTTAGGTTTCTTGTGGGTCTTTGCTTTTCTCCATTTAACCTGTCCAATTTATCCTTGTTTTAAATGTTTAAAAGTCAGGAGCAAAAACTTTGTTTATTCTTTATTGTAGAAGCCTAGCTTATTTGCCTTTTAATGCTCATTGCTGTGTTTGTGTGCTGAGGCAAGTAGTATTGTGTGCCTCTTCCCAACAACCCTTCAGTTTCACTGCCTAGAGATTTTATTTCTTTTTTTTTTTTTTTTTTACTGTGGTCTGAGCTGCTAAATAATCTTTGTGCTGCTAATTAGCCTCTCAGGTTCCTTCAGTTTGTCACTTAACATGCTAGTGAAATTCCTCTTCTTGCTCAGTTAAGATCTTGTTTGTTAGCTTTTTAACTGATTGTTAATTACCTGCTTGATTAAGTCTTGAAAAGAATCTGAAACTGCAGTTGCTATTGCCTCTGCTTTTCCAAAACTTTATTTGAAATGGAGGACATAGCTAGAAATACACCTGTCACTCTTAACACTTCATGATAGAAAGAGTAAGGATATTTCTCAGAATTACACATTCTCCTTGTTTGCATAGCAATGTTTTCTGCGGGTGGCAGGTTATGAGAAGCCCATCTGTGTCTGAACAGCTTTTCTTGTGCCTTTGACGTTATTAAGCATTTTACATTTGGTTTATGTCTAACTCATGTTTCTAGAACCAAAACCAGCCCTTTTTGCTTTAGCTGATCTATATTTTATATCTTTATCTCTTTCTTTTGTCATGACCTACCTACTCCTATTTCAGGGCTGTTTGTTACTTTTTTATAGCAGACACCTTATGCAAATCTAATATTGGTACAGGCTGCATTTGCTACATAATGTTGACGCCTGAAATAGGTGTTACACGAAGCTGTTTGTTGTGATATGTTTCAAACTTCTTGACAAACTTCTGTTTTAGTTTTTTCACAATTAACTGGCAATCCGTAGTTTTTGACTTCTCTGAAAAAAAAAAGAGAGAGCTCAACAAACTTCCCTCCTTGCCAATGTTAAGATATTTACTATAGTGGCCCTAAGTTAGCCAGTCTGAGAAGAAATAATATTATCCAGCTAAGAATTCATTATTCCAGGAGGTATTTGCAAAGCCTCAGCTGCTGTGTATAACCGTAGGCATCCAAGCTGAGTTTAATTTGCATATACAAGCTACTCCAGTGAGTGTCTAAAGCAGGTCATAGAATCACAGAACGGTTTGGGTTAAAAGGGGCTTTTCAAGACTATCTAATTCTGACTCCCAGCCCTGAGTAGGGATACATTCCACTAGACTGGGTTGCTCAAGGCCCCAGGTTGTTCAAAGCACCTAGCCTTGAATTCTTACGATGGTGGGGCATCCACAAGTCAGGGAACCTGTTTCAGTGCCTCACAACTTTTGTGGTAAAAAATTTCCTCCTCAAGTCCAATCTAAACCTGCTCTCTTTTAATTTAAAACTGTTGACCTTTCTAATGTCACTACAGGCCTTGGTAAAAAGTCTTTCTTCATCATTATTCTAAGCCTCCTTTATATATTGAAAGGGCACTATAAGGTCTCCCTGGACCCTTCTCCAGGCGGAACAACCCCAGCTCGCTCAGCCTGTCTTCACAGGAGAGGTGTTCCGTCCCCCTGATCATCTTCATTGCCCTCCTCTGGACTCGCTTCAGCAGGTCCAGCTCCTTATATTGGGGGCCTCAGAGCTGGATGCAGCGCTCCAGGTGAGGTCTCACCAGAGTGCATCAGCATCACCTCCCTTGATCTGCAGGCAACACATTTTTTGATGCAGCCCAGAGTGCAGTTGGCTCTTGGGCTGTGAGCGCATGATGTCAGCTCAAGTCCACTTTTTCAAGCACCAGTACCCCAAGTCATTTTCTGCTGGACTGTTCTCAATCCATTCATCTTCCAGCCTGCATTGATACTGAGGATTGTCCCGAGCACAGTGCAGTACCATTCATTTGGCCTTGCTGAACTTCATGAGGTTAAAATGACACTGGTGATGGACCTGTCAAAACAGCTCCTGATTCTTGCTTAACCTTATGGGAAGGTGGTGGGGGGTGGTATGGGTTTGTTTTTTTTCTGCAGAACTGATGATGGCCTCTGACGAGAGTGCTAAAGAAATGGTAGAAATGTAAAAGGCACTCATGTTTCTGAACGTGTTTTGTAAGATTTTAATAAAGCAATTTAAGCTGTGACATCTTCA
Organism: Cephalopterus ornatus; assembly: GCA_013396775.1. Classification (NCBI taxonomy): domain Eukaryota; kingdom Metazoa; phylum Chordata; class Aves; order Passeriformes; family Cotingidae; genus Cephalopterus; species Cephalopterus ornatus. Next base: position 210,189 of record VZRE01004475.1, on the reverse strand, counting down.
TGATTTTTGTTTTTTGCATACCTCTACAGTAACATAGGAATTAAAATAAATGCCCTTGGTGATTTGTAAGAGACAGTGGGATTCCTTTCACTCGGCAGTGTGATTTGCATATGCATTTATTTTCAGGGTTATGCAGAACATGTTTAAACTTTTACTGGTGTAAAATACTGTGGGAGGTAAACTTGCAGCCAGTATGTAAACTTGCAGTTTGTCTTAGGCCAGTGTTATTTTATATACACTTATGAGAAGTCAGTAACTGTATGAATGTAATATTATCCCAGTATTGGGTTGCTCTTTGCTTAAAAAGCAGTTCAGGAAAGAAAGTTGTGACTCTCTCTCAAATTGGTTTTCCTCAACTTTTGGACTGATACTCTCAGTAGGCTTGCTGGCCATGCCTAATCAAGAATTCACCAGCTGGGATTGTTAGATTTTGGGTATTTGTTAATTTGGTGTATACTTGAAGCATCTACAATGCAAGAATTCAGGAGAGCTGCACAGTGCTGCTGGTTGTACTATCAATTTCATATTAATCTGAATTTCCACTGAAGTGATGGTAATTGTGTGTTTTGAGGAATGTCATTCCTCCTCTAAAAGGAACCTGAATTATTTGCTCGGTAAATAACAGTAATAAAAGTAATAATCTGTTTTCATCATCATAAGATCTTTTCACTGGAAGGGCATCTGGGGTTCATAGGCTTTGGGGTTGAAGTTTGGTGACTTACAGGGGGACTCTTACATGGACAGATTTGTTGTATGAATGACAGTAAGTGGCCTTCCTTTAGAACTTGTGGCTTAGGTATAAGTTGGAAAAATAGGGCATATATAAGACGGCAGTGGACAGACTAAGAATTTCTGTACGGATGTTTTGTACCAGGACAAAATACTCTTCCATTCTCATCGCAGTTCTTCCATAGGACAGCACTGTTCTTTTTTTTCCCCTTTCTCTCCTTCAGTGTTCAAAGCACTCTATGACGTATTCACATTTTCCATTGCAAAGAGTTTAATACTGGACACTTTGCTAAACCAATGCCTGGCATTCAAAACTAGCCTCAGAAAGGTATTAAAAACCACCATTTTTTTTTTCTCAGAAAGACAATTCAGTGACATCTGAAGGGTAAGCCTTGGGCATTGATCACATCATGAAGCAGAATAGTTCCTACACTGCTTCCGACTATGTCCTTGGATCTCATGTGAGCATTACAGGTACAGCTTGTATGCTCTTGTCCAACCATAGCCTTGACTAGTAGGAGAATGTATGAGTGAATGATGGTTTATGTTTTTTTGAGGAGTGGCAAACACATTTGGGATTAAGGTGATATAGCTGAGGTGTTCATACACTTAAGTAATTCATATATTTCTGAGATTCTCTCAGCAGACATCCTTGAGCACCTGGGAATGTGGCTTACAGTCGAGTTCTCTGGGCATTTTAAAACCGCACTGCTGCTGAATGGAGCACTGCTGAAAGGAGCACTTCTGCCCATCTTTCTCCAGTCTGTACCTTTTCCCTTTTGCCACGAGAAGTATTCGTAGAGCATACGTAGAGCGTATGCAGTGAACTGGACTGGAAACCTGATTATAGGAAAAGTTAACACGCGTCACCTTCTCCACAACTCAGGTTTAACCCACATCAGATAAATTAATTGCAAACATGACAGTGGAAGGCAAGGACAGGCAGGACTGTCTTTGTTGGGCTTTTATGGTGATTTAGGATGTTTGAAATGACAGAGTTTAACTTCTGACCTGCTTCTCACAAGAAAACAGTTGTCATACCAAAAACATAAAGCTTGTGTTTGTAATGCAGTTTAGAGTTAGTTATTTCTGAGTGGCAGGATTGCATACTGTTCTCACATTTACTTAATGCCTTGGTTGAGAATCTGCTTCTGCATTCCTGCCTGTCTCTTCTGTGAGGGGAAAGGATCTCTTTGTTTGTTTCCTGATGTTTGGTGTTTTGGACAAATCTTCAGTCTCCTGCAGCCAATATGCAGCTGCTCTCTGGTCCGTGTGATCCAAGAGGGAATGTATAACATGATGTAGTGGGCAGAAAAGCTAAGTCAGGAGTTCAGAATAGGAATGTCCTCGCAAATTGTTTTACTGATAACTTGCATCTAAACGGCAACTTTTTTCTAAATTCTAGAAACACGTGCAATTGAGTTTAAGTTACAAGTACAGTTGATACTTTAATGGGGGAAAGGCTGTGTCTGTAGTGTGAAAGGCTGTTCAGACCCAAGGGAGCTTATTTTAATACTGCAAATGGCAGGGAAAAAAGTAAAAGTTCTTCTGTTCATTTGAGGTAGACTGAGATCACGGCAGATGAGCAACCTATTTTTTTTTTTATTCTGTGAAAAGTTAAATGATACCTCATGACTCAACACTTAAATGTTCTTACTGAAGTATGGTAAAAATCTATTACGGAGTTCAGTTCAAAACTTGCCTTTAATGCTGAAGTTAAAATGTTCTAATAAATAACTCTTCTTGTTTGCAGATAACTACTCTTATTAATCATAAGGATAAACCAAAGCGTTCAGACAAGACTCTGCAAGCAATTCAGCGAGTGGGCCAAGCAGTTAACCTGGCAGTTGGAAGATTTGTTACAGTGGGTGAAGCCATAGCCAACGAAAACCATGAATTGAAAGAGGAAATGAGTGTTGCTTGCATTGAGGCAAGGAGAGCAGGTATGTAGTTACTCATGAAGTTGTACTAGTGCCATTTTTGGCACACTATTTTTAGTGTCAGGAATAACGTAAGAACTTTATTATTTAATTGCTTAACCCTCTTCTGCTGGTTCATTCAAGGCCTGATCTGTTACGTGAGTTTTTGTCACTTACTTAAATTACTGTCATCTTATGATCAGGGAATGGAATTATGTGTTGGCTCTGATTTTTATAGGATCATTTACCACAAAGAATTATCCGACTGCTCTTTGTTTTACAATGTTATTAAAGACAAAGAACAGAGTGTTGAGAATGCAACTTTAGAGTTTATTGCTACCAAACTAAAACAGTAGAGTATCTAAAATTGGGTGTTATGCTATTGAGGTCACTGCATTCTAAATCTGAATGTCTGAATGAAGGTCAGCGTCAACCCATATTTCATCAGGACTCAGTAAGATGACTCACATCAGTCATCTGATGACTCCCCTCAGTAGAACGCAAATCATGTTGTGTTTGCCTTTTTGCTGGATTCAAGTTTTGTTGCGAACTTGCCGTGTGTGTGAACTGAATGTGAAGTAGGGATAACTGCGTTGCCTGCAGTCACCCTCCTTCTCACAGAAGCCTCTGTCTAGGCAAATAGGGGGTTGCGTTCTCTGATAACATAAGAGAATGTCAGTGTCATGCTAGAAACTACTTTGCTAGATATTAAGTACTATTCCTTGCATGATATTTCAGCGGCTCTCAGTAAATGCATATTTTTAGATCTGCAGTGCAGATGACTTCTGGTAGAATGTTCCTTTTGTTGTTAGTGGAGTAAGGTTTTGGGTTTTCTTTCAAATACCTTTGGATCATAGGAAATTCTATTTGAAGCTTTCCTGGTTTGGGCAGGTGGATGTAGCTACAACTGTGATAGACTTCCTGCTTACTGTGGCTTCAGGGAGATAATCTCAAGCTCCCGACTGTGGAGGCACATAAATGACCCTTCAACTCTAATGTCTCAATGACGGCAGAAAGGAGCAGTACTCTACTCCAAGACAGGGGTTACTGTACTTAAAACCATTCTGTGAAGTTAAATAGTGGACTTTGTGGGTGGGTGTTTGGTTTTTATCCTTTAAATAACCCCAGAATCCTGAAAAACCTGTCTTTTGCTGTCCTAACTGGTATATTTCTTGCTGATTCACTGTACTGGCCTCAGACTTTGGGGATGCAGGTCATACTATTATTTGTGATTAAAAGAAAAAAAAAAACTTGGAAATTGGGCTTGGTACTGTAAGAAATCCTCTGAAAATCTCTCAACAATGAGTCACAATGTCTAGAAACATGCTGGTGATGAATGATTGTTCTTGTGATTTGAAGGACTATTCTGGATAAACTTTAGACTGAAAATTCCTAATCGCTCCAGTAAACTTGGCTGCAAAAAGAAATGTCCTAATTTAAAAACATTCCAGTTGTTATGTGAAGCATGTGTTTTCTCTTCAGAGATTCAAGTAAAATGCTGACAAGCCAAAATTGCCAAAGTTCACATCAATAATCTCAGCTGCCAGAAGAGCAGTGTAGTCTGAATCTGTTTCTTGACTTGCCATTTATGCTGTGGCCAAGTGTTTTTCCTTCCTATCAGTATATCCAGGAGGATCTCAGAATCTAAAAATAGTCGGCAGTATTTTATCTCAACAAAAGGTTATAGCTTTTTACATTGTAAGTTTTATTTCCTGTTACGCAGTAATGTGCCTCAGTCTAGAGGAGTGAAGATATGGATTGTTTACATTTCTGTCAAGCCTCACATTTACCTTGGCATGGGCCAGTTTTTCTCTTTGAGCTGTGCATTTGAGAGCTAACTGAAGACTTATATGGGACATTCAGTATAGCAAACATGTTTACTGCTTGGTTTTTTGTTTGATGGGGGTTTTTTGTGCCAGTATCATCTCTGTGGGCTGCTCAGTGTTGGACAAGGTAAAACAGTCCTTTGTGCAAATAAATTCTTACAGATAAATGTCCTCTGAATTCAAATTCTGAACATGGTTGCTCAAGTGCCATTTTTAATAACTTTGGTGTTTCCAAGCAAGTAAAAAAAAATTCCTGGACAATTATAACCAAGAATATTAACATGTATAAAAGAGTCCTATGTTCTGGAGGCATAGCAGCAGAAAGCCCTTGCTGTTTAGGGCAGAGTGTGTTGTAGAGCTGTTCATTATTCTTTTTGGCTGATAAATTAGATTGTGCCTTGGAAATTAAAGGGACATTTTGTTACGCATAGAAGATAGATTTCAGCACTAAAGGATTTAGAACATTAAGCATCTCAGTTGCTAAGAAAAGTAGGGAGTCTTTAAATCAATTGCATATCCTGCAGAGGCTTTGAAGGATGACAGATGTTGTATCTGCCTCTTGTGAAGGGTATAATCAGTGATCTGAAGTGTTTCAGACTTGTTATGACTATTTCCTTGTAATAAACCTTGTAATTTGATTGACTCAAAATAGAATCATAAAACACTGTAGAGGGTCATGTAGCAGATTTTGCCTAACATTAGTCTTGCACTGTGTCAATGTTTACAGTGACAGTATAGTAGTGGAACATAACTCAAAAGAAGCACATTTTAGATGCCCATCTGTGATTTTTTAATTTTTTTTTCCCTCTCTAAAACTAGGAAAGACTGGTTAATTTAAAAGAGAAAGCACGTGTCAGGAATAAGTTAGTGTCATAACATTTCCAGTGTTCTCTGCCAGTTGACTACATAGCCCTAGAGGAAGACATGGAGTAAAATGAAAGCAATAAATAGCTCTCTATTTTTGCCTTGTCTTTTAGTACAGAGAGGACTAAATTAAGAAGACTGAAAAATGACAATTTAAGATGAATAAATTGAGTCACAGAATAACTGAGGTTGTAAGGGACATTTTAACTTCAAGAATGGAGATCTGCCCTCCACAGTATTAGACACTCCCCCATTTTGATATTGTTCATACACTTGTTGAACGTGCTGGTCCGTCATCCAGGGAACAGTTTTGATGTCTCATATCAGTCCCAGAGGGACACCACTGAAAATTAACTGCCCGTGGGACTTTGTGCCAGTTATCACCATCCCTAAGCCCAACAGTCAGGTTCATTTTCTACCCACCATTTTTCACTTATTCAGTTTGTATCTCAGGATGAAGTTATAAGGACATTATGGGAGATCGTGTAAGAGGCCTTGCTGAAGTTGAAATGCACAGCGTTCATTGCTTTCTTTTTTTAAAATCGGTGCCATCTCATCACAGAAAGCATTCAGATCAACAAGGGACTATTCACCCTTGCAGGTCTATGCCATCTCTTCATGACTGCCGTTTTCTGCTTCATGTGGTAATGGCTTCCAGTATTATTTTAGTAATAATCCTGGAGGCTGATATGAGGCTGAATAGCCCATAATTGCCTGAATTTTTCTTGTTACCCTTCCTGAAGATGGATGTGGCAGTTGTGTTTCTGTCATTGGAAATCTCTCCCAATTGTCACAATCTTTCAGTCACGATAGGAGAATTACGAGGAGAGTGAACTGCTTCTTTAACGTGCTCAGATGTGTTTCATGGACTTGTGTGTATCCAGATGGCTTCCCTAACTCAGTCTCTTTACCATAACAGGTTTTGCTCCTCATAGCTTACTTCCAGCGCTTAATTCATGTTCCCGTAGTTGCAATCTACAGGCAGAAGAGGAAGCCTTTTTTCTGTTATCAGAAGTCTTGAATTTCTGGGGCTGTCTGGAGCTTTTGACAGGCAAATGTTGCAGGTCTTTCACGTTCTCTGATAAGTTTTTGTATGAGTAGGTGCTTCACCTATGACTTGATTCATCTTCAAGAAGATGAATTCCACAGCATAAGAAATGGGATAATAATGTTGTGCAACCTTTCTTGGTTATCAAAAGAACTTTGCATTTATTTTATTTGTTCTCTGTGTGTTTCTACAGCATTTTGTGTTGTCACATATATTTTGAGGTCAAAGGAAGAGATTGGGATTAATTTGCTGACAAAGGTGAATAAGTAGACACTGGCATGAACCGAAATGAATTGGACTGTGGAGAAGGCAATGGCCAGTGTGTTTTGCTGTTAAATGGTCTCATTGTCTGACTGGAGACTTGTCCTACAGCTTCACTGTTAGTGCATCTGGCTGCCCTCACTGTTAGAATAGTAGCTGTACTTTTATAATTCTTCTGTTCGTTTGTAGGCCCTTCAGCTGGGGCCTAAACTCAACATCTCAGACTGTACTCTGTTTATCATATTTGCATACTTACACTAGAGTGACCCTCTGGTTATTTGGAGCATGTCTTTTTTGACCTGGCCTGGTCCTGGCAAAAGTACTGGAAGTTCCTTGCTGTAATACAATACCTATTTAGGCAACTTAAGAACCCAAGGGATTACAATTATCAGAGGAGAGACATCTGTACATAAACGCTATGAAGCGTGGAGCTCTGTGGTTTGAAGGACTGTCAGGCCTTGTTATGTAGTGTTTGTGTGTGGTATTGTGGAGTACCAGAATAATGCACCCTTGGGTTTTTCATATGGGAACAGTGGCTTTATCAGGCTTTTGAAGTATTTTGCCTGCTTAAGTGAATTACCTTAGCTGAGATTTTGAAGATGAGTCTTAGGGAACTTTACCAAATCTCCTAGATTTTATATTCAAGGATGATTTGTATAGGTCATTTGTAGGTTGATCATCTTGTCTTGCATGCTAACCAAAACCATGTCTCAGAGCTTGCCTGAGTTCAGTCTCCTAGCAGCCCTTGTGTGATAATGGAATAGGAAGCTGCCCTGTCTTTCCTCTATTGCACTATTATCTAGAGTACTCCAGAAGATTTAATTTAATAGGGTCTGTGATTTTTCGCAGATAAGCAGATCTATTGGCTGCACTGGATGTAGAATTTTTGTCTGCATAAGAAATTAAAGCGGTCAGTTAAGCCTGTTTAACTACTATCTATTTAACTAAATGCAAGCTGAATAAGAAGATAGTGATGAACTGAAAATCAATGCTTTTTTGCCTTTTTTTTGTTTCCTCTCTCTGTCAGCATACTGTTTAGTGTCTCTCCTTTGAATAAGAAATGCAGTAGTCTCTAGAATGCTTCAGTCTTATAATTTATAAAGTTACTGGAATCTGTTTATTATTCATGCCTGAAGACTTCTACGGGAATAGGAAATCTATAAATTATGGGAATGCTAACTGAAACTTGGAAAGTGAAGGGGAATTTGTAGTTCTTCCTTCCTTGCTGCATCCCACTCTTTCAGTGGGTTGATGCTGCAAATGTGAACACTGATTTGACCTTTGCTGTTAAAATCAGAAAAATATCTCCTGTTAATGTTTTCTTCCTCCACACTCCCCAACTCTGCCCCCCACTCAGATATCTGTAGACTGTAAGAAAATTGGTGTATGTTACAGATGGAAGAATAAGGTAGTACTGAATAGTAGTCCAAATATAAATGTGGAGAGGGTGCCACCAACAGTCAGTAAAAGGAAGTGAAGTGAAATAAAAAAGTGTTGTAGGTAGCTCTGAAATTGTTTCATCCCTCAAAGGTAAAAGTTAAGAATGCTTAATGGCCCAGTATCTGTTTTCTGAGTATGAAAAGTTAATTTATTGTTTTTCCTCTAGGTGAAACAATTGCACAGCTTACAGATGTGGCAAGCTTGGATCATCCGGAATCTGATAGCCACATAACAATCTTTACAGACAAAACGGGTGTGGTAAAAGCTGCAAGATTGTTGCTTTCTTCTGTCACAAAAGTGCTGGTGTTAGCAGACAGAATTGTTATAAAGCAAATTATAACTTCCAGAAACAAGGTATTTGTAGCTCCTTTTCTATTTTGTTCAACTGATACCTGCAGTCAGTGCAAAAGGGTGGTGGTAAATGAAGTGGTATTTTCATTGTATCTCTAGGGGAAGTCAAAAATAAAAACGTAAAAATCAATGTCTTGCACATGTTTATCTATAAGGTATCTGAAAGGAGGTGGCTGTAAGTCAGTAATATTAAAATAACAATTTTCAGTGACTCTACATTTTATGTGACCCATATTTATTGCTCTATTGACTTAGCATGCTGTAGAAGATGCTGTATTACTGCTTATTTAACTTCAGGTTTACTTCTACGTAAGAGTGTGTCTGCCTGTAAAATGGTCAATAAAAACTTCTACTTGCTAATGACAAGATAGTTGTACTGTCAGGGTCAAGACAAAGAGAGCATTATGGATGTGTCTAAGCAAAAAGCTGTGAGGAATGCATATGAAAGTCTGTGCTAGGGATGTGAGGCTTACAGATTAAAAGTTTTTACGCAGTTTAACTTAGGTCTTGAAACTTAGCATGAATCTACTTAGTTGGTTTAAATAATGTATGAAGGCCCATTTAAGTTCAAATGTAATCCATTTCATGCAGTGCAGACTTCACTGTCTTGCCTGTAGGATATTCTTCCATATCTTTTTCTCCACAATGTGCTAAAACAAAAATAGAAAAACCTCATGTTTGAAAAATGAGAACCTGATAAGGCCTGGGTTTTTCCATTAATTTGGAGCTCATAATCCAGAGCAGTGCCCCTCTTTCCTCTTTTGACTCCTCATGATGTCGCTATTCTTCTGTCCCAATTTGCTTTCCAGATGTGCCAGTCTCTATTTTGCAGCTCCTAGATCCAAGACACCTATGAAAATAACCTGCTTCCTGTCTGGCTGTAGGCTGGGCAGCACTTATTTGCTGTCTTTCTGCTGTTTTCTTCTCCCAGTGGTTGGTTAAGGTGGCAGCATTTTCATCAATATCAGTTTGATGAAGTTACTTGCAGCTTTGGACTTTTCTTGCCCTGGAGACCAGAATGGTGTATTATTTAATACCTTTTGCTGCTTTTCTGCTGTTGTCTGCAGCGTACAATGCAATGATCCTAATTAATATACGTTTCCCGAAGGGGCTGGTGGTAACAGGTTTAGGCTATAGAGCAACTGTGCAACTGTATGTATCATGAAAGGATAAGTATAGAATATATCATTTCAGCAGAAGCATGGTTTCTGATGATTTTAAATATATATGAAAATATTATCATATATACACTGGTGTGAATATAGTAAGCATAGGTGCAGCATTTAATTTTGAAGGTATTTCAAGCAAAGTCTTATATTCCAGAGCAAGCAATCTGACTCTGACTGCTGTAGTCATGGAATCGTAGACTATCCTGAATTGGAAGGGACCCACAAAGATCATGCACAAGGATCATGGAACCTCCTGGCCCTGCACAGGACAACCCCAAGAACCACACCATATGCCTGAGTGCTTTGTCCAAACACTTCTTGAATTCGAGAGGCTTAGTGCTGTGACCACAAACCTGGCGGTCCTGTTCCACTGCCCAGCCACCCTCTGGATGGAAAACCTTTTCCTAATATCCAGCCTAAACCTCCCCTGACATAGCTTGACTCTCAGGTCCTGGCACTGGTCACCAGACAGAATGGATCAGTGCCTGCTGTTCTACTTCCCCTCAAGAGGAAGTTGTAGACTGCAATGAGGTTTCCCCTCAAGTCTTCTCTTCTCCAGGCAGAACAGACCAAGTGACCTATGGCTTCTCCTCAAGGCCCCTCACCATCTTCGTTGCCCTCCTTTGGACACTCTCCCTCTAACAGCTTGATATCTTTTTTTATATTGTGGTGCCCAAAACTGCACACAATATTCAAGGTGAGGTCGCCCCAGTGCAGAGCAGAGTGGGACAATCACCCCTCTCAACCAGGGCACAGCCCCCAGGGCTTTAGAGTTTTACTGCATTCTCATTTGCTGTGCATAGTGCACATGTATTTGAGAAAGTCGGCTTCTGTTTATGGTACCAGTAGGGCAATTCACATCTCTAGGACCAAATTAAACAAATGATGGTGTCTTTTAGAGGCCTGATATTTATATATATGCCCTCATTTCTATAGAGTACATTCCTGAAAAGTGTGTCAGGCACTATCATAGATAGCAAAGCAGTTCTTCCTGTAAGAAATGTTGTGGTAGAGGGATTGTATGGGCAGGGACTTAAGAAGTGCACACAAATAGAGACAGTGTAGTACAATATGGCAGAGAGGATAGAAAAGTAGGATCATCAGTACTGCCAACTGGAACAGACTCTGCCTTCTTGAAGTCAGTCACTGTTCCAGAAGATCTCAGCTCCATTTTGTCTTTGAGACTGAATGCCCAATGTTAAACTTTTATTGCCTTTTTTTTTTTGCTGCAGCACTTTCTGAACACCTTTTATTTTCATTGTCATCATCTTCCTCATATGAATCAAGCATCAACCAAGGGCAAAGGATAGAAAAACAGCTTAGTGGTTGGACATCCAACTGCACAGAATGAAGTGATTGAGATCTTCCGGAATGGTGATCAGCTCCAGAACCCAACCTCTGTTTTGATGATCCCAATGATCTTGTTCCTGCTTCTGCATCCTCTGTAACATATATACTGTTCTTGTGTTGTTAGGTTGTGTGCATTTATTCTGTCCCTGCCTACATCTTTCCACCTTATAAAATTAGTTTCATTGTCCATCAGACTTAGTCACTGCATCAGTGAGCTTCAGGTCTTGCTCCGCTTGCTGTCACCAGTCAGGTTAGGAGTGCCCAAACAATGAGCAGGGAAGTGACAGGTAGTGGGGGAGCTGCTGCACTGTGCAGATCGGATCAAAACATGGATGTGCCCTGAAGTGCTGTCAGCCTACAACCGCTGTCTGAAAGGCAACATTCATACTGCAGCAGTAGCTGTGCAATACCTGGTGCTAATTTAGATGTTAGTAAGAATTTAAAGCCTTTATTTTGTTACATATTTTTAATCTTGTATTTAAAAATGTACATTTTCATTACTACATGCGTGTTTCACGTTGAAGAACTTTTAAAATGAAAAATTATGAAGACATCACAGGTATTTTGCATTGTAGCAGCTTCTTGAATAAGCTTTAGACAAATTTAGAGCTGTCTGTACAGTTTCTTGGAATGTCAGCTCTGCCTGGGATGTCTAGAATTATTAGATGTAATGGAAATGCATGTGCTTTCACTGAAATTTCTATTTGACAAGATTTGTCATGAGAGAAACACTTGCTCTAGGGTAACTGTAACAGAGTTGTTTGCAACCAAGACAATACTCATGAAATACTATACTTGCTTAAACCAAGAATGGTAGAGCATAATGAATTTTTTATCTGTTCTTAGAAGAGAAAGTTGGACCTCAACTTGTATGTTTCTCTTTTCTCCATGTTTTCTTTTCTACACCCTCACTCTCCCAGTCCTGTGGTTCTCTCCTTCCACTCTCATACTGCTGTTTTCACGTTCTTCTCTTTGTGCACCTTCTTTCCAAGTTCTTTATACCCCATCCTTACTCATACATCAACACCTGAATCAGGAAAGTTCTTGTTTCTACAGTCTTTGTGGAACTGGCTGCATAACATAATATACTCAGATACTGTGATCTAATATTGCACGATAAAGCAGTCAGTTCCACAGTAGTCACAGAATTTAGTGGAACCTTTGCTTTACGTAGGTTATAACTGAGACTGAGCAGCTGCTCTACCACAAAGCAACAGGTGTTTCCAGGAGAGTTTGCCAGAGTTGCAGGGAGAGGGTAGCTTGTCATAATCAGGTATATAGACTGCTTTTTTTTGTGGGGGGGAAGATAACTTTTGGCATAGGAAAGGAAAACTAACTTGGAAGTTTCTCCCTTTCAAGTACAGTTTGTTGAATTTTTATGTGGTATCTTATCTCCAGTGTGAAAAACAATAGAGAACTGCTTTGACTGTTTTCCCTTCTGAAGACTTTCAGTGGATTTGAAAGGTCACTTTGAGATTAGCAAGTATATGTCTAACCTGAAAAACTCTGATGTTAATCTCTGTTATAAACAATATTGTAGTGTCTTCACAGGATAGCTTCAGTAATCAGTAATTTATAAGCTATGCTGAATGTGTAAAAAAATGCTGATTTTACATGCTTTAATGTATCATGAGTAAGAGCCTGATACAACTTGGATATATTTAGTTCTTTGTTTTATATACAACTAATAAAAATCTCCAAAGCTACAGAAAGTTGCTATGAATACACTATGTATTAACTAATTTCTAAATTTTTGTTTACTTTTGTTGAATTCTGTTGCCTTTCTTTCTAATGTTTTGGACTTTGAAAGTTATGCATCTGAAATTGAACTTTGAAATTGAGAGTTACAACACAGGGATATAATGTGAATATTAATTTCAAGCACTTGTTACTGTTATATTAAATTTAAAAACACATTTTTTCCTAAATCTGGAAGCTGAATCCTGTGATGCTGTTAGTCTTCATACTGGGAGGAATGAGGAAAATGTTTTCTGAGGGCTGACAACAGGTGACTCATTTTGAATGAAGCATGATTATTAATTTACACTTGATTTCCAGCTGTTGAATTATTAATGCTTAAATAGTAACAAAATACATGCATTTTAAACTACACAATTTAAAAGTTTCTGTAAATAGTAGTATTCCTAGGTTAATAATAACATTTTCTGTTTAGCGTCTTTATAACCTGCAGTACTTTCCCCTTATCTTGCAGGTTCTTGCAACAATGGAACAACTAGAAAAAGTCAGTAGTTTCCAGGAGTTTGTACAAATATTCAGCCAGTTTGGAAATGAAATGGTAGAGTTTGCCCATTTAACTGGAGATCGGCAAAATGTAAGTATTAATAAAAGGTTGTGAGGGAGGTTGCACAGTGTAATTTTCATCTTATTATCTGAAAGATTTGAGTTCTTCTGGGATGATTAACAAAACAAAACGATTGCTGGTGTCCTGTCTCCGGAACCTAACCTCTCCTTACTCCACCCAAAGTACATCTTTTGATGTTAAAGCTCAGCCTGAGAAATATCACTGCATTGTTTGATCTGCATATCTTCCAGATGCCTGGTTGCATGTTATTTGTGGTGTCCTTTGGTTTCAATCACTATCTTTTGACTCTAACTTTTCTGGTTCTTTACATTGGTAGAGAATTTGTCTGTTGTTACTTGACAGAAATATTTGATGTTTGCACATAGTGAAGGGACTTGAAAGCAGAGTAATTATTTTAGAAAACTCCAAACATGAAATCCATAGATTCTAGTAAAGCATCTGCTTGGTGGTTTGTTAGGGTTTGTTTTTTTATTATTATTATTATTATGGAATATTTTTCTAGGTTTAGGTCAAAATCTTCTTATATTAGGGCAATGATTTTTTAGTTCTCACATGCAACTACTCTGTCAAAACCTTTCATTCGTGCAGGAAGCTTTTTTCCCCTGCAACTTTCATGTAAATAAAGGGTTTGCTGAGGCTTAAGACTTCTGCTGTGAGCTCAAGTTGCTTTCCCTTGACAATCCAATCCCCTATTCAGAACTGAACCAGGGTTTGATATAGATACACAGTCCCTAATATCCAGCAAATTTCAGAATTCAATTTGTATAAACAATTGATCAACCTCATGTGTTTCCTTTTACTGTTGATGTGTGCTGAGTCTGCTAAGTACATGTGCAGTCTCAAGGAACCATTTCTCGGAAAGCTGCATATAATTAAAGGAAATGAACTCTCTGCTCGGAAATGAACTGTCTTTATTTTTCCCTGAAGTAGTGATAGCAGTTGTACCTTTGAAAGGGAAAGATGCATTACTAGTAAGTGATACTGTTGTCAACTATTTTGTTTTTTTAGTGTTAGCTCCTCTTCTGTTCTCCTCTCCTTTCCTACTTGATTCTTTTGGAAGGACTGTTTCATTACCACTTTTTTAATTATGTCCGCTTTCTTGATATGCTCAGTTTACAATGTGTAGGCTGATATGTGGCATTGCTAGTCCTATTGTGAGGAAATATCCCTCAAAGTACTTTTAAGAATGCCGGAAACTCCTGAGTGCCATCAGATTTATCGGAGTGTAATGTCAGAATTTCAGAAATTACCTGTTTTGTTGTTTGATTGGTTTTTATTTTTGGGGTTTTTTTTAATGTGGTGATTTTGATCTTGAAGATTTTCTGTAGTTGCTAGATACAAATTTTATAAAAATGTCAAAACAGATTGCTGCAGTGATTTGTCTGTGTGCTTTTTTTTTAATGTAGAGTAAATTAGGATTAATTCCATCCTTTAAATTGTTCCCTTTTCAGCCAGTCCCATTCAGTTGCCTCAGATAGCACTCAGCTATCTTTGTGAGCAGTGAGAAGATTGTACTTGTAGCTTTCAAAGTTCTTCCTATTGCTAGACATTCTTATATGCTGAGGGATTCATGTCTTGCCCTCTTTCTTCCCCCACATCCCAGTGTGGAGTCTAAATTCTTCTGTTTTGATGAACTTTGCTGGGGAGTTAGTTCAGTTTTGCAGATATATCCATCTCCCTGGACAGTTCTTGATAAGTTTATGTACTCAATGCAGAGCAATAGAGAGGAATTGCTTTTTTAGCCTGTTAAGAGTTGCTTTATTATTGGTATGTAGCAAATATAACACTCAAGTAGAAAAAAAGATTTAATTTATATTTCCTTCACTGTGGTACGATGAAAAGCAGGCATTCTCTGTCTCTGCCTTACCCTCTCCCCCATTTCAGAAAATATTTTCAGTCAGGTATTCTTTTCCCCTCATTTTTCTGTTTTATGAATAATGCTATAGGATAAAGATAGCAAAATTAGCAACAGTTTACATAACATGCTCTGAGATCTTCCTTCTTTGAAATCTGAATTGAATAGAGCCAAGAATAAATGCATAAATTAATATCTCTCTGAAAAGCAAGTTCTAGATCATGAGTTAGGCTGAAAATAGCAATTGTCAGACATCGGGAAGCTTTCTCACAACCCATTCATCTGCCTAGAGAGTTTCCTTTTTCCCATCTCACAAGCACTTAGTATTTTAGATACTGTGTAATATTCAGGTCATTTTCTTTCTTTTGATGTTTAGGATTTAAAGGATGAGAAGAAAAAGGCTAGAATGGCAGCATCTAGGGCTGTTCTGGAGAAGTGCACCATGATGCTCCTGACTGCTTCAAAGGTGAGTGAGTATGTGCACTCTTACACAACTTGGCTAAATCACAGAGCATGACATCTGGCAGGATAGCCAACTCTCCTCTCTCAGCCCTTCGTGCTAAAGAAGGGTGTCAGAGTAACAAATGGGTAAAGAAAATCTTTACGTGCTCAGTAGTACTGTGAATTGTACTTAAAAGCAGTTTAACAGAAAGAATTCATCATATTCTAACATGTTCTTTAGACTTGCCTTATGAGGAAGCCTTCATTTCAATATACTGCATGTGAACTCTTTCATGATGGTTACTTTACTTTCTTTAAAAAAGACTTGTCTGCGGCATCCAGACTGTGAATCTGCTCGTATTAACAAAGATGGAGTTTTTCATCGGATGAGACTGGCTTTGGAACAGGTAATAGAAATTGTAACTGACTCTAGACCAAATGGAGAAAATGAAATGGCCCCCATCAGCATATATTCTGGCATCAAAGAATTCAAGGTAAGAGTAGAGATTATATTGTTTTCTGCAGCCAATAAAGTACTTCGTAACTAGGATTTTAGAAAAAAAAAAAAAGTAGTTTTAAATTTAAAATGGTGGAGCTGCATCTCTTCAGCAGTGTTAACTTAAATAACTGTCCCAACATGTTAGAGAATCTGACAAGAAGGGATTATAATATCAAAGTCATTGCCAAAGTACACCTCATGATACTTGCCATCTCCTTTTGAATCAGTATGCATTCAGAACTCTAATGTTTTGTTGAGGTGATGCCTTGACATTGAATAAACTGAAGTATCAGGATCTGATCAGACCTTCATTAAAATAGTTGTTGTTCAAGAATTCTCACTTTGTAAAACTGCAGACAAAAATATTCATGCAAACATTTAGAAGAGCAAGCTGTCATTCAAAGGAAATGTTCTGAATTGAAATTGTATCTTATAGCTCGGTTGATTTTTTTTTTCTCCTCATAAAAGCATTTTAAATTTCATACTCTGTTAAGAACAGTTAATGAACAACCATGTCTTACTGCTTTTGAGCCTGTCGCTTTGATTCAATTTATTTATTTATCTATTTCCTCCCTTTAGAATTCAGTTGAAATTTTTGCAATGTGCCTCAAAGTATTCAATTTGCTACATAGAAATTTTTAGAAAACTACTCAAAATAGATGACATGGATGTGCAAAGATCAAACAAAATTGGCATACACATTTAATTTCTGAAACTTACTGAGCTTAAGAAGTTTTTATCGTCAGCAGTACAACAGTGATGTATTTGCTGTTACTCCTGGTAAGCGGCCAGTAATTTACTGATGGCATTATCACTTTAAAGAAACCATCCCAAACTCCAAACTGGAGGTCTGGGCACAAGCAAATTGTTGGATTAATTTGAAAATAAGTGAATAACTAAAAAAAGCATTGAGGAGAAAAATAAAATGTAAAATGATGCCTCTGCTTTCTGCATTTGCGTCACAACTGTATAATCACATAAATTCTCAAGGAATTGATATGCTTCTTTTTCAGAATAAGGTGGAGGGTCTTCGTGAGAATCTTTATTTTCTCTCAAAAGAGAATCTTTCAACAATGCTGGAAGTTATCCTGGAACATACAGAAGACTTCACAGACTCTGCCTATACTAGTCATGAGCACAGAGAACACATTTTGGAGCTGTCTAAACAGGCTAAAATGGAACTAGAGCAGCTGGTTTCAGTGTGGATGCAAGCTGTAAGAGCTTTTTAGCAAAGTAAATCTTTTCACCTCTACTTTGGAAAGAAATTTTTAATGCAGTCTTTCTTCTGTTCTGGGAAGAGAGAACTGAGTGTATTCCTCACAGTGAGAGCTGATCAAGGAAGCCACAGTTTGTTCTGTGCTTCTGTTAACTTCCATATGTTCTGTCCTCCCCTTGCCCCAGTGTTATTGCTTCATTGATTCTTTGATGGCTAAATTAGGCTACTGTTGGCAGTAGACTAATTTTAATGAAGCTGTAATTGGAAACAAGGCAGTGAACCATAGTATCATTGTGAAGTCTTAAATGGTTAGGTATTTTGTTGGAGTAGTTCAGAGATTTTGATTGTCTTGATCCCATAGCAGTGACCACAGTTTTGTTTCCTGGTTTCAACAGAATATTGAAAACAGTTAAACTGCTGGAAAGGGAAACACTCTAAAAAACTGGCCTATTTTTTTTAATCTTATGGAGAGAGGAAAAAGACACTAAGACTTACAGGCTATTTTTGTTTGTCCTTTTTTACATGATTTAAATGATGGGAGTTCTTTTTAGAGAGGAAGCATGTTAAGCCTCTCTCCTGTCATTTGTCCTACTTGTTCCTTGAAGATGATAGAAGATATATGCAAAAGAGGGAGGAAAAGCAGAGATGCAAAATGCAGTTTCTGGTTTTGACGCTGACTTGCTTTCAGTCTTGCATCTGGGAAACATACAGCACAAAATCTTAACAACATCCTGAAATATGGCAGACGTGTACTAGTATAGGATAGTTAATTAATTGAGTATATTACTTATGAGAAAGCATTTTTGTTCCTTTTTATCTCTTTGAATCAGATACTGCAGTCAGGTGTTCTTAATGCAGTAGTGCAGTTTGAAGGGCATATAAATCTTACTGATAATACAGAATGTTGTTATGACAAACAAGACACATACAGAATATTAATTGCATAGACACCTTTAACTATAGAAACTAAACCTATGTTTAGCTTGGTGTTGGTTGTTAGCCCTGGTAGGCAGCTGTGTAAACACTGCTCAGCAATAACTAACACATCCCCATGTTGTCAGCATGTTGTTTTTATCACAAATCCAAAGCGGCACCATGCCAGATTTATGAAGAAAATTAATTCTATCCCAGCCAAAACTAGGACACTTGGGTATTTCTAAGCTCTATTACTGGTGGAAAATGATCACCTCTAAATAATTTACATGCTACATTGCAAGTGATAGAAATGAGAGCCTTGTACCAGATTATGCATATATATGATCCGTGAAAATACTTCAGCATGCACGTGTGTGGTTATCCTCTAAGTATTTTTATTGATAAATAACCCAGCTTAGCTGTGACTAAAGACACAGCAGCAGATAAAATAGCATCAGCTCACAGAAATGGCTTTTTAGTCTCAGCTCAATAGCTTCATTGGAGGGTGAATATTTTCTCAAGGACTCCTGGGAGTCTCTTTTTATAACTTAATATAGAACATTTGGTATAACATTTTAGGTATCACTTCATTTTAAAAGGGTGTTTATATTTAAAAAAAAAAAAAAGCCTTAAACTCTTGTTTTACTGTAGGCTGATTAGACAGAAGATTTTTGGAACTTGGCAAGCTTAAGGAAACCCTTTTCCTGAAGAAAAGCTCAGTGAGGCTTCGAAATAAATTCCTGTTGAATGGAAGCAGCCAATCAGATTGGACCACTGTTATTTTTAGTTTTAATTTTGTGATAAATGTTTCTATTAAAAGAATTTTAGAACTTACACAGGATGTGCAAAGGAGTACATTTCATGTAGAAGGAAAAGGCCATGTTCTAAAGCTTCTTGAACTAATGACACATGACATGAAGGTGGATTTTGCTGGGGTTTTTGTGTAATGTCTTGTTGGTTGCTTTCTTTGGCTTATAGCAAAACCAGAAGACAAAAGATCTCATGGAAGACTTGGAAGTAGCCATTTTAAAAACGTGCCAGTGCATGAATGAACTTAAAAGAGAGGTAAGTGTAGCTTAAGCAAGATAAACTGAGTTTGGATTTTTTACTTGTTATATGTGAAGTTGTAAAATGGTATCCTCCACCCAAAAAGGCTAATATCTATTTATAGACAAGAGTAGCTAAATCAGAATTACATCAGGATGCTATTATCTTCTCTGTCCTTACTGATTGGAAATTGATTGGATACATGGGCTCGTTGCTGACAAAAAAAGAAGTATTTGGAAGTAAGTACTATGTATATAATCATTGCTTTAAATGTAAAGGCAAAGTTTCCTTGGGGATTTGTGTATCAGTGTTTTAAATACTTTTTCTTGTAATGTTTGCCTAAATCAATAAATTACATTTGCAGTTTGTTTGTACTTAACCTGTTCTATTGATTTCTGTAGCAGAAATGTGTTATGACAGTGCCTTATACTCGGGGTTTTTTCTCTACAGTTGGCAGCTCTGTATGTGCCTGTTGTAAATCATGATTCTTTTCCTAAATGCAAGCATGCTGACGGTCAGCTTACATACAGACGTAGGATAGCTGCCTCATTTGGTACATGGGATGGACTGCATTTGCTGATCAGGGTCTTCCCCCCTTTCTGTTAAGGAATAGCATTGCTGCCTTATCTGTTACATGGATTTGAGTCAAATACACAATTACTGGTTTCTGGCAGCCTCTTAGATATTTGCAAATCATTCAGGTATCTTTTCTACTCCTTCAAATGATTGTTCTTTTAAACATACGGAGAAATGAAGACTAAGAACAGTGATGGTTTCAACACAGAGCAATGCAAAGATCTTAGGGAATCATGCTGAATTTATTTAGGCTGAGCTGTCAGCTGCTGTAACTGGAAAACCTCAACTGCTCCAAAAATCATGCTCCTTTTTTTTTTAATAGAGGTGAAATGAGAAATTTTGTCTTCTGAATTACAGTTCCTGCAGCTGTCCTGAAGATTTAAACAGTGCTTTGAATCTGTTGCAGTAAAGTGCTTTGCACTTCTGCTGTCAGGCAGCATGTTGGGCTCCCAGAAAGTAGAGGGTCCATTATTTGTGCTCTTTGATTAGTAGTTTGTGATGTAGTCACCATTATGTAGGAAGTCAGTAACAAAGCTTTTCTGAAGTTGCATTCAGCTGCTTTAACTGTAAGAGTATCATTTTTGAGTAACATAATTCGGGTGTGCTGAATGAGGTAGAAAGGGATGATTCCCAGTCACATTAGGATGCAGCTGTGTAATTTCATGGATCCTGAAGCCACAAGTGGCTGGAATATGATATGTGGAAGAAATCATTAATATCTTATATTTTCTTGCAGCTCTATAAATATAAATCTTAACACATCATGCTGCCCACAGGTTTATATTTATGAAAATGGCATGCACCAAAGACTACACGTTTACCACACTTAAGTTAAAGAACTTTGTCAGGTGACAAAAATAGAAAATTAACTTCTGTAAACCAGCTCACAAAAGTGGCATAAAATACAAAATGGTAGGTTACCTGTGCCCTGTGATATAGCTCCATATTAAAAGCAGTGCAGTTGAAAACATAGCACACTGTTTTAGGAATTGTGGAGCAAACTGAGTGGGTGTGGATTTCTAAAACAAAAAATGCTATAAGTCCTCTGTTACTTGCTTTGTTGACTTATAGAGTCGAAAAGCTGGCTTTAGTAAGAGCCATTTTAAAATGCACAGGATTGATGCTATGCTTAGAAGTTAGTTTAGAGTATTATGTCATTTTTGTTGTTCTTTACGTAGTGACTGAATTGATCCCAAAGTAACCATGCTTCTTTACATGGCTGAGGAGGACTGTCCTGTCAGTCTGACTTGGGGTGCTGCAGTGTATCAGTCAGCAACCGGGATCTCATTGGTAAAATGAAAGTATTGTGACTCTAATTAAAATGCTTTTGAGAGCCTGAGTGGCTGAGAACACAAGATAGCCTTGTTAAAAGTAGTTCATATCCATTTCTGTCTCTTTATGGAAAAAAAGAAAGTTACATTCCTTCCTTGAGATGATTTTCCTGCTAATGATCAGAGACAGCATTAAGTAGAAGTATATTTCTATTTTAGATCATGATGAAAAGAATCTCTAATGAAAAGGTAATCTCTATGTAGCCTGTATATAAATGAGAATTGCCAGTTCCTACTTCAACATTACAAGCCTTTCACATATCCTTTCTTCAGAGCTGACTTCATTTCTGAGATTAGTGGTTTGTGCTAAGTTTTAATGCCATGCAGGCAACATTATGTAAATAGTTTATAGCAGGTTGTCATAGCTATTTTCTTTCCCCTCTAAAAACAGTTGCAGCAGGTTAAGAGGCAATAATTCAGTTGTCTTTTGTGAAATTAAAAAACAAATCCAGAGAAACTTAATTCTGGGTGCACTGTACTGCCAAAGGAAAGAGATAATAATAATAAAGAAGATCCAATGAAATAAAAACCCCAGCATATTATTACAGTAAACATTCCCTTCTCTACAGCATGTCTCAAGCTCATTGCATTCATAAAAGCTTGAAAAATACTTTCTCCTTGAGCAGCCAAGTTGTTCTTAGTGTAGTTTAGCAAAGTGAGTGCAGTATGACAAGACTCAGTCTTATGAGCATAAGAGTACTCTTCTCTTTCTAAAGAGGTTTCTGTTTTGGTTTTACCTGTGTTCTTAAGGGCACAAGTAAACCTACTGACTGCTTACTAGAACTAGTAGCAGCTGTCACTGATAGCTGTTGTCCAGCAGAGTCCTTCACAGCACAATTTCAGCACATCCATGGGTCTGAAAGTGTGTCGGGATTTAGGGATGTGTTTAAAGGAGAAGCTTCTTGCTTCTTGGGAGTGTGAGTGTTTGAGACTTCTCCAAGACCCATTCCTTGTAGAAAAGGTGCTTTTTACTTTCGTAAGGCTGTGTTACAAGCTATATAATAGTCAAGCTTTTCTTTGCACCACTGATAATTCTAATTTCTAATGTATTATAAACTCAGATGTTGTGGGGCTTCAATCTGATTCACACAGTTTAATGTGTGTTCTTTATGGAAAGTGGAGTGGACATTGTTCCTTGCTTATGCTCAACTTGGTGACCCACAGTTTCATGCACCTGTTTTTAACCTATCTGTAACATAATCAGAAAGCAGCAGTGTAGTAACTTCATGTACTCATTTTACCCAGCTGCTCTTTTGTTTCTCTGTATTTGGTTGCGGGGTTGTTCGTTTTGGTTATTTTTTTTGTTGGGTTTTTTTGGGGGGGGGTTTATTGTTTTGTTGTGGTGGGTTTTTTTAGTGCAGTGCATTTACCTTTGTACTTTGAATAGTAATAGAGGAAATAAACCCAGGATAATAAGCTAGCTCTGTATGGGCTTTCATAGCAGTAAAATTTTGCTTCCTGGAAAAATCAGTATGTCTCTTAAGTTTGTTTGACTTTGTACTGAATTAATTTTTTTTCCTTCCATGGTTAATCTCTCCTTTTAATGCTACTCAAGGTCCACAGTGCAGCAACATCTTTGGCAGCAGATCTTCTAAAATACCATACAGATCATATGGTTCTCAAAGCATTAAAAATCACAGGAGTAGAAGGAAATCTTGAAGCTGTAGCAGAATATACTTGCAAGCTATCAGAGCAGAAAGAACAACTTGTTGAGGTGAGTTCACAGCAGCTTTCATTGTGTAAGACACTTAAAAAATGAGTGGCTGGATTTGCATCCATCTATTCTTTAGGAAGATTTTGGTCTGTGTTTTTGTAATTTTTTAAAAATTTTATTTTCCTGGTATGTTGTTAAATTTTGTATTGTTCTTGGTAGGGTCTGAGCCAGAGGTGTCACTGTGGCATAGAGATGTTGTAGAAAAGATATACAGTCGTACCTGATTCTCCTCCTGCATCTAAGACTCAATCTGTATGTATATGTTGAGTCTAAAATGTTAACAAAAAATAAGTTTTCTAGATCCAAGAAGAGATGATTACCCTTTTCTTTCAATCAGGAGGCATCTAGCAATAGCTGAATCCAAATATACAAAAATTATGGAAATTAATTGGTTAAGTTTCTTAATTCAGTGAATTTGACCATTTTGAAGGCCTTGTGTAGCTTTTGTCGGTCAAGAAACCCACTGAAAATCTTTCTCCTTCGTGTAAAGCAGTGTGTATGTTCCATGGACTAACGCATTCGTGGGTTTGTATGGTAGTATTCACACATATGAATAAAGAAGACTTCTGAGTACTGAGACATCATTGTTTATAGGAGTTGGCTGTGGAGAGGATGTCTGCCACTTGTACCTTGTTGCTGTGAGCGAAGGTACCTGTGCAAGTACGAGACATACAAAGATAGATCACTTTGATCTGAAACATGGATCATGAAAGCCAGCGGCTGTACTTGCGTGGTATCTAATGTTAATTTCTAAAAAAATACGGTATACAAGGCTTGAAGATTCATCCCAGAAGTATGAATAAGCTGAAGCAATACCCTTGAACTTCCAGGACTGGCAGATCAATGCTGTGAATTTTTAATTTCAGCTTTAATGTCCCCTTTATCTGTGACTATATAGTGTTCCAGTGAGACACTGATTTTTTTTTTCCAGTCATAACCATGAGGTTTAGTGTTTGCATGTGAGGCCTTATAGCATTTCTGATGGACAGTGCAGTAAGTTTCATAAGTCCTGTCTCTTGTCTTACAAAATCCTTTTGATCTGAAAACTTCCATGTTCCTTCTTGACCGAAAGTTCACTCTTAATTAAGAAAAAAAAAAAAAGGATGTTAGCTTACTGTGAAAGGAAACAGTATTACTTCCCTAAACTAATTTGATGCTGATTTGCTCAAATATAATTCAGTTCCCTGGATGATGGAAGCCTAAATTTTCCACATCATTGCTAATTGCTGAATAAGCCTGTTCTAGTGAAGTTGTTTAGGCTACAATATTTCCAAGTTCTATATGTGTGATTGCTTTTGGTTTTATTCTGTCATAAATAAGTGAAATTGTTTTTGTTTCATTTTAATTTATTTATTAAGAATTTTCTTTCTCTTGGTGGTTTTCAACACCTTCCAAGTTAGGATTTAGTGCCATTTTTATTGTAAGTGCTCCCTGAGAAACACCTAGCTGTGCGGTCCCCTGTAAGTTTCTGAAAGGACTGTCAAAAGCCTTGTGTTTGTTTGTTTGTTTGTGTGGATTTTTGGATGTACACTTTTTCTCACTACTAATGAAAGCATTTTTTACCATTCTTTTAATATTTTTTTTAAAAACTCTAGATGTGTCGCTTATTGAGGCATGTTTCTGGAACTGAGCCCCTTGAAATTACTTGCATACATGCAGAAGACACTTTTCAGGTCACTGGCCCACAGGTAGGTTTAACTTTCAAATTGGCGACTTCTACTAGACATACATCAATAAAAATTACTTGGGTGAATGTTGTTCAAAGCAGTTCTAAGAAGGAATTACACTTTAATGCTGGGTAGCAGCTAAAAGAACACACAAAGAAGATCACCAAGCCTGCAAATGTCAGATGAATACACTACAAAGACATAATAGTAGCAGTTTAATTTTGTGCTTTGCCTGTGGAGGTATTCGTGAATTCATGTGGAACGCTATGTACTAGGACTTGCAATAGCAAATGCTCTGTTCTCTGTCCAGATAATTTCTGCTGCAGAAACACTGGCATTACACCCGTCTAGCAAGATTGCGAAAGAAAATCTTGAGGTGTTCTGCGAGGCTTGGGAGTCTCAACTGAGTGACATGTCTTTATTGTTGAGAGAAATCAATGATGTGTTTGAAGGAAGACGAGGTAAGAATGCTGTGTAGAAATAGAAAAATGTAGTTTTCAAAACACATAATCTAAGGATTTTAAGTGTGATTTAGGAAATACTGTTTTCTTAAGAGAAGAATGCAACAGTTCCACATCCTGTGGGATCTAGGTATCAATACACATGTATATTGGTTTTGTATAGATGTTGGATCAGGCTGCTTACTGGATTTTTTCAAATAAAAGCAGTAAAAAATTTAAAGGCCTGGTTTTGTGTATGATAGGTATGTTTAGCTTTCTGTACTGTAGTTAGTTCTAGCAAGAACAGATGGAACTGTTGCAAGGACACAAGCTGTGTTAGACACGGCCCTTTCCCACCAGTGTCCAGATATTAGATGTGTAGGGCTTTCATCCCACCTTTTGGTTTGTCTAAGACATATCAGCTCATGAGAGTCAAGATACAACTTGAATTGTGTGACATGTTTAATTAATTTCCTGAATTTTAGGACAATACATATGTACGTATATATTCTATACTGTCAGCTTGCCCTGTATTCACTTCATAATGTAGTCAATGTAGTTATTTGATTTTTAAATTGCTGTCCTTTCTCCTGGATGGAATCTCTGACGACTCTGCACAATCTTGGAATATTTTCTCTGGTTGGTAAGTTTATTGGTATTTGTACAACATGTAGAAGAAAAGCTTGGAATCTTAAGGAAAAAATTCTGTGTTTACTTTTAGCATAGGGTAATTTACCTTTAAAATGGAAGGCATTTTGGTTTTAGTTTTTGTCCAACATAATTTTTTTCCAGATGATGTCTTTATTGTAGCCTGTCATACTTCTTGCTATGTGTTTGTTTCAGTCTTTAAGGTATAATTGCATACAGATAGAATGTAATATACAATAATAATGAATGTCTTGTATTTTTAAGAAAATTGCTCAGGTTTTAAAGTTTAGAGTTAGTTAAATACAGGGACTTAATTTTTTGTATCAAAGATATAGAAAAAGTAAATCCTTATTCAGGTTAGATGACACTTTATCAATGATACAATACTTCATCTTGCTATTAACGTGAGACCTTTTTCCATTTTTAGAGTTTATTTTGTCAGTTTAACTTTCTGTACTTGATTTTTTGTGTAAGCAGTTCTTTTCTGCCAGCATTGTGAACACAGTAGCAACCAGCCACAGGGTGTAATATTTTAAATTGTTGCTGCTGGTTGCTAGATGTGTAGAGTGTGTGCCTGAGCCTCAAGACTTGTAGGAGGAAAACATATGTAGAAATTCTAGGTGTGTTTACAACACTTGTGTGTAGCACAGGTTATTGTGAATTTGAGACTTTTGAGGAATACATAATTGTTATCCTACTTGTTCTTCCATCTTAGTCTGGAATGCCACATAAATATGTGTAGCAATCAGAGATTCTGTTTATGGGCCTTTTAACATTCAGCAGGTTTTGGGTTTGTTTTGGGAGCCAGGGACATACTTTCTTTAAACATAATATTTTATAAAATGAAACTTAAATTATGGTATTGCTCTATTATTAATGTGTTAGAATAAATTTGGGATTTCTAGGGCTGATCATGCAGTATCTGATTTTTTCCATATTCATACAGTGGTCTAGCAGGGTTGAATGATAACCGTTTTATGTATTTATATATATCTGTGCGTGTGTGCATACATATATATATTGCTGTATTTAAAAATAATAGGATGAGAATCATGCAGCCACAGCAAAGCATATACTTGGCTCTCCAAACAAATTGTTCTTGAAGTGAGGTGCCCAGCTTCCTCTGTAGTTAGTAACTTTCTCTTGGGGCTGCTGATGTCAGATAACACATTTTCCATAAATGGCGCTTTCCACTTTCTTTAAAGCGTCATTTCACAAGGGCAGCCCAACGTCATTGCTTGAAGGAGAGAAAAGAGAATGGGTAGGTGTTGGAGGGTATCTCATGCGTGGACCTAGGTACAGTGAAGACTACCTTCTCCTGTTTGGCACAGCCAGATGAGTCTGTTTTTATTAGCATCTCTCATTTCCTCAGTCTTTCAACATAAAGTGCTCTGATACCACCACTGGTGTTCTCTATATGGCCTTAGGTACATTAGGCTTTGCATTGCCAAAACAATGCTTAAGAGATCACGTCTCCATTTTCCTTGTCTTTTGGGCCAGCCTAATAGGGGCCTTCTCTCTGAACATGGTTTGTTTCATATTAGCCATCAGTTATCTCCTTAGAAGTAATTTGGTCTCCTATATCCACCTGTCTTTTACAAAGTTTTTCTTTGTATTGTGGGCTAATCTGGTTTTGTTTGCTTGTTTTTTCTTTTGGACTTCAGATTGACTCTTGTCATTAAAAAAAAAAAAGAAAAAAGGGGGACGACGACTCCCTCCCCCGCCCCCCATACCGCCACCTTTTTGCTACCAGAAAATACCCTGAAGTTACCTTGACACTTTGGGCTTGTTTTTAATCCTAGAAAATACAACTGGTGACCCAGTAAATAAATGAAAGTAAAATATTTGTTTGCTAAGAGAGTATAAGAGTGGCATTCACAAAACTTTTGCCTCTGAACATAATGAAGCTTCACTGTTTCATAAGACTTTATTCTTCTCATAATTCATGATCCTTGTCTTAATGTTGACGTTGGTAAAAGTGTCTTTATTTTACAGACTAAAATGTATCAAGTGCTTTATTCCTAGTAAAATTGTGATTGTGTGTAACAAAATATAGAATTACAGTAAGAGGTATATATTTTTTTTCTCCTCAGTTCAAAAACCTGTATTTTTGTACTACCAATTTAAATGTTTGGCTTTGTTAGAGAGTTCAGAATACAGCTTAAGATGCAAAAATTGAATGGTGACTAAATGTGCTGGACACATAAAATAAAATAAGCATTTTTCGGATTACACTAGATTCACATTGTTTATACTAATTTCTTTATTTTTACAAGCAGTTGCATAGCTCCTTATTCATTTTTTTTTTCGTAACAGCAAATCAGGTATTTCTCATACTGAGGTTCAAAACTCACTTGGATATAGGGCTGTATTTAGCTTGAAAGTGAAGCAGTATTTTACTCAATTTTAACATAATCACACCACATCACACCTGAATTGAAATGGGCTTGTCTTGGGAAGCAGGGTGCACAGGCATGTTGAGGCAGGGAAGGTTGGTAAGACGCCATAGCCCAGTAACCCTCACGTGTATTTCGAAAATATTTCTGTGCTGTGCAGAACTGTATGGGGAGGTAGAGTTGTCCCTCTTTTGCTCAGTCCTAAACCACTTCTTAATCCAGTGGTGGGGCCCATTCTCCTCAATGTCAGCATATCTAGTCTGGGCTGAGGAGAGTGACAGGCTCCTCAAGAGGGAGGCTCCTGCCAGCTGGGAGTTTTGGTTCTGCCCACGCAGGGATCGTTTTGTTTCTTTAGGTTTGATACTTAACTCTGAAACTCTTGTATTTTGAGATGGATCCCCTGACAGAAGTACCTCTCATCGATCCAAGCTGCTGGATATCAGCCAGGCTCTTTTTTTTTTTCTAACACTGTGGTTTCAACGTGCTGAATAAGAATGTGAATAATTCTCTGATTACTCCCTTGTAACTTGGTCGTGAGAGAATGGTTTATGAAGATAACTTACTTTTCTGCTCTCCTCTTTTGTTTTGCCTGCTTGATTTGTGAGGAGTTAAATGACCGTGAGGATTTGAGAGGGCCATAGTTGACGAATAGGCAATACAGATCAGAATTTCAGAATGAAGAAATTCGAATTCTAGAAAAAAGAGTGAAGCAGGCATGCTGCTATCCTTTCAGAGAAGAAGTGACATCAAAAGCAGGATTTGGAAGTTGAAATAGATGCATTTTCAAGGGAAAGACATGATTGGAATTTATAGAAAGCAGAAAATTGAAGAAATAAATTTTAAGTAAAAAAAAAAAAAGATTAAAAAAAGGAAAAACCTGTTAGAAAAATGCATTAGGAAAGCAAAGGCAGACTCAAATAAATAAAAAGATTGTAATGTGGCAAAAAGCCTTATATTATTATAGCAAGATCTGACACACAAACTAAGGAAATTAAATACCTGAAAAATTAAATATACGTATTCTGTTAATGAAATGAAAGTTCTGTGATTATACTAATGTAATTAAGTATTTTCTGATTAAGTATAATTATCTCTGCCCTGAGTTATCTGCTTTTTTGAAAGGTCCTATATCTATGGGTCCAGTGAGGTCTGTTTTTTGTTTGCATGGTTTTTTGTTCAGGGTTTTTTAAAAATTGTCCCAAGATATAAAAAGTAAGATCCTTCTTCTTTCTGAATATGAGCAACTAAATGAATATGACCAACTAAACCTTGCAAAGCCAAATAATGGGAATTACTGCAAGAGCAAAGGCAAGGTTTTTTTCTTATTTCTGTTTGCTACATATTTCCATTTGGTTTCCGTAATTCTGAATGTCGACCTTTTGTGTGCGAGAAGTGTGTCTTCTCAGTATGGATTTGTATTCCATTTGTTATGTCAAAGCTTTTTGTGTTTGAACTTACTGTTTTTTAACAAGGCACAAGTTTTGACATAGCTCCAAGGAGATCTTTTATGCTGCAGCATTTTAAAATTACAAGTTAGCTTTTGTTCTTGGTATGTCTTACATGCTTTCTTACATGCCCTTTAGCTGATGTTTTGATACATGGGATATTGTAAATCACGTCTCGTAATTTGTATCAGTCTTTAGGGAGAAATCTTGCTTGGATACACGTTTGGGCAATTAATATCTGAATAACTCTGCATTCTGAAAAAAAAGAGGCAGCTTGTTCCCTGATAGCTCATTCAAGTTTTGCAAAACTGGGTAGGGGAAGAGGTGATCTTAGAAAGTAAGGTTACGTTTTTCATATTTATCAGGAGGGTTGAGAGGCACACTTGTCAACATCCTAAAATTTGTTTTTTAGGAGTCAGTTGCCTAGACATGGAGCTCAGAATCTTTCTGTGGTTTCAGGAGATAAAGGGCATGCTTTCAAAAAATCATGAACGCACAAAGGAACTGTCTTCTGAGGACTCAGAATGGAATTTCTCTAGGAGCTGATACAAGACGAGGAAGTAGCAATTGTAGGAGGGTTTGTTGCTCGTCCTTTGTTGAGATGCATCATCTCTGTGTAAACCTGCTACTGACATCCATTATAGTAGCCCTTGGGGTTTTTTGGGTAAAATCTAATTTCTTACTAGCTTTTAAGGTTATTTATTTTAATTTGGGTTTTAGCAGTTTTTCCTCCCCTGAATCTGTTGCAGTAAATGTAAGTCTTCATAGATCATTAAGGCTTCTGGTAGCTGAAGCTCTAATCCTAGGTTTTTAGCCCAGGCTCCTTTTCTTCTTTTTAATAAAATCTTCTTACGAACTTTTAGGTAACATGTAAAAGAATTTTTCTTTTCTCAGTTTCTTTTGCTCAGATTTGGAATATTTGAGGCTCTCAGTGATACAAGAAACAATTGAATAAGTGTGTAAAATGCTGTAGAACTTTTTTCTTTATAAAATACAATGCATTTGGGATACATATAGTACAGTACAATGTGAGGGTTTTATTGGCATTTCTTAGAAAAACCTGCATAGATATTTCTTACCAGTGGCACTGTCTACTCCAAATTTTAGACCATACAACCCATGCCAAGAAAAGCCTTATGTGGAGCTACCATTGCATGTTCTATGCTTTGCAACAAAATGAGTGCATGTAAATAGTGAGTCATTGGAGAGAGTTGCTTTACTCCCTATGGAATACAAGCAAGGGGACTAGAAATATTACTGAGGGAAACTGTTCAGAGAAGCTTTCTTAACTGCCAGTTGCTGGGAGCTAAAATCTGAACAGTACAGGGCTCTTGGCCTGTCTCTCTGAAAGCACGAGACAGAAGATCTGCAATATTCAGAGAGGAGGAATAACAGGTAAGTAATTTGCTTTTATAGTACTGCAGTTTAAGGATGGATGAAGTAAGGCATTTGATCCCATTGATTAAAATATACATAAAAATTTTGTTATAAACATGTGTGTTCTTCATAGGAGAGAAGCGTGTCTACCTGTCACTGCCCAGACCAGGGGTAAGTTGCTTTTGGGTTTGTTGTACTTACTTCATATCTGCTGTTATCTATTTGACTTCTTTCTGTGTCACAACTTGATGGGGACATAACAATATCTTGGTAACATGTCCTGAATGGACGGTTGACAGTAAAATACCAAACTTTGTCAGTTTATTAAATGAATAATAAACAGACTGAAGACTAAGGTAACTAGTTATGTAATGTGCTTTAATCACTTTGATTGTACATGAACTTTAATTCCTGTTCATTAATATGACATTTCTTACCATATACCTCTGCTGTCATGCCATATAATTTAAAGATGCATTGTTGCTATTAAAACAGTAAGAATATGCTGCAACATACTGACAGTTTAAAAAAAAAAAAGATTACCAAGACTTAACATTGTAGCCCAAGTGGACCTGTTTGGAACCAATGGACATGTTTGAACCTGTTGAAGGTTTGAACCTGTTTGAACCTGTTGCATTCTTGTTTCCTTCTGTGATCTTAAGTGTGTTTAATGTAGAGAAAAAAGTTACACCAAATATCCAGTTTTAGTTGTGAGATATTTAAGATCTTTAGCTGATTATAATTGATGTTACGTGTTTTCTGAGAGCATCTGTATGTTAGGAAACCTTCTAAACCTTGTTAGTATCATGTCATCAGTCATTTGATTCACTTGCTACAAAATGAATATTTTCATGGGTAGGAAAAAAGGAAAGAATGATCTCAGAAGGTACAGTAAGCTCTAGCTTGTTTCTTTCCTTAACCTGTAGTGTTCAGGAATTCAGGTGTGAAATGATCCCCTGTCTCTGTATCTTGTGTAGTGTAATTCTGTGACTTCAAACACAATACTACTTCTGACCCTTATTGGAAAGAGAAAAGCTCATATGTTATCAATCCAATCTGCAGATTTAAATAGAATATAATGTTTGGCTGCATGAGCATGGGTGAATTCCACGGTTAGGGAACTAAATATTGAAACTGGAAGCGGACTGGTTCAGTGACTTTTGATAGGGTTTTTTTCATTCGCTGTCTAGAAGCTACATAGCTCCTAGACTTCAGCCAAAATTTAAAGAGATGTTTGAAGTCAGATTATCACTTATTGATTCATATGCCTTTTAAAATACTCTCGATACAAAATTTGTGCCCAGGATTTAAACAGTTCCACTTTGTTATTGATTGAAAGGTTGCTGCCTTCTTTTGAGTTTTTCAAGATACTTAACACCTTGGGAGGGGGGAGTTAAAATAAATGCACAGTTCGAAAGTAGACAGGAGATGGTAGATTACATCCATAAGACACCAGAGTCTCTTCATAAAGTAATTTCTTTGCCTAACTGATGCATTAAGCTTTGGAACTGCCTGTCTTCCTGGTGCTGTTAAGCACAGTAGTGCCTCTTCTCTCCCTACTGTGAGGACAGAGGTCTGCCGTGCCCGGCTAACGCCCACGCTGTTCCTGCACAGAGGCCATGTTGTGCCTGTCGATCTAATTAGATTACATATTTTGTTACATCTGTTTAATTGCAACTGTGCCGTTTGCTGGTAATGAGTGGCATCCCAGGCCATGCCGTAGCTGAGGACCAGAACAGCAGTGCTGATTCATGTGTGTGCTTTACTGCAGGGGTGTATTTTTTCTCTATAGTTTTAAGTGTCAAACCATGCTTTAAAAGCAGAATAACTTGTCTGGTTTTTTAACAATTGTACTATTCAAATAATGCAAGTGAACACTAGAGTGGAGAAAACTACAAAAACATTACGAGATTTCTTTAGTTATTTGTGGATAGAAAAACTTAACCTGTGCTAGAGGGCTGGTTTTCTTAATACCCTTCATTTTTGCAGCTTAAATATTTGTGATACCTTCTAGCACAAAGTTTGTGTTTACATGCAAATTTAGCTTGGTTTTTCTTCCTTTCTTCTTTTAAGATGCTGCCTTAAAACCAGCATTTCTTAAATTGCATCTCTAATATGCAATATAGTCAAACTTAAATCACAATCAGTTATTACCCTTTGTGCTAAATCTTTCAATATGAGATCAGCATTTCTAATACATAGTCAGAATTACAATGTCTAATCGGGGTAGACATTCATAAGATTCAGAATATTTAAACATTTCAGGATAAGAAAAGAGAAATGGCATGAAAGCTAAACTGAGCACCAAACTGCAGTAGGAAATTCAGTCATAGTACTTTACTTTTGCTCAAGCTCCTGAAGTGAGAGGAAGATAGTGCTGGGGGCTTAATTTCTGAAGCTGTTCACAATGAACAGTGTTGGGGTTTTTTTCCCTTGCAGGCATTACTGAGCTTAATTTGCCCAAGTACTCCCACTAATGAATAGAAGCAGCTTTTTTCAGATTCTCAGACAAGGGTCTCAGTCCTGCTCTCCTCCTCCGAGATCATCCTCCTCTGTCTCACACCTCTCCAAGTTATGACACCAACTTTATGCTTGCTATTCCTCTGCAACCCAGTGCAGTTTCTGGACATGGACTGTGGATCTCGCATCTGTTAGTATTTGCTGTCTTTGC
The DNA here is from genome assembly GCA_013396775.1 of Cephalopterus ornatus. Classification (NCBI taxonomy): domain Eukaryota; kingdom Metazoa; phylum Chordata; class Aves; order Passeriformes; family Cotingidae; genus Cephalopterus; species Cephalopterus ornatus. The sequence goes on along the minus strand of VZRE01004475.1, from coordinate 176,671 downwards.
ACAGTGACAGCACCAGCACACAACGTTAAAGCCAGGAACTGCAAATTAATTTGAAACAAATTATGTACTCCTGCATAAGTGTATCATGCAGTTGGCAAGCACTGCACTAATTATTGTTTAATCTGAGCCAGTATTTCGCTTGCAGCAAGACTGGTATTTTCAATAGTTCATGACTTAAATAAAAGAAGGAAACCCATGAAAAAATCAAAGTGTTGCTACTTGTTTCCAGCTATTTCAACGAAGGGACACAGAATAATGAGCTACCTGGTCCCACTGGCATTTACATGGGTTGGAGCCTATATCAGCTTGCTACTAGCCAAATCAACTTCCCTGTCACATCAGTATCATCTTTGATGATGGAAAAATCAATGCCAGTGCACTTGATTGAGATTGTTTGTTTAGTCCCGAGTATTATTGAGGATTCTAGCTTGAAGGGGAAGAGACTGTACTGGAAGAGACATTCCATTAGGAAATGGAATCCAAGAACTGTGGAAGAGGTCTTTTCCTTGAAATTTCAGGGCATCTACAGGGCACAGATGCTGTTTGCACATGCCATTTCAGGAGGACATACAGATCAGAACACATTCTCAGTTTCTACTGAGAATTTTGGTTAAATCACTAGAACTCTCCTGCAAAGTCTTCCTCTGAGTATAGAGCTACCTCTTATGATTTGTTAGTAAAATGATTACCAATTCCTTTTATTTAAAAAATATTATTTTTGTTTGAAACAGAAGCATAATGCAAATCTGAAAGCATTAAAGCCAGTCAAACTAGATACTGAGGTAAGATGCCATCATTTTTGTAAAAAAACTCCTTTATTATTTTTATCTTGTCTGAAGAATGTGTTTTCAAGTGCCATAAATATGGTTACAGGAACAGGCAAAAATTGCAAAACTTGGATTAGAATTGCATCTGCTCACATCTGATGTGGATTCTGAGACAGAGAAATGGGAAGATCAGGAGAATGAGATCGTGCAACATGGACAAGGCATGTCAAGTATGGCCTACTCCATGTATTTATTTACCAGGTAATTACATTGTATGCAGCACATTTTGGTGGGAAGAAGAGCATTAACAGTGTTTATAAGAAAGAAGACAGTTTCATTTTCCCATAATTGGGACCCATGCAGAAAGGAACTTGATTTTATCCTTAAGCTTTATAATTTTTTGTAAATTTCTAAGCTGTTTAGTAGTAAAATTAGGGGGGGGTTAAAGGGCTTAACACCTATTTTGTTGCAGCACGTCTATTTAAATATCTCTTGGGGACAGAAAACATTTTAAGAACTATGTTCATAAACACTTTAAAATCAAAGGAGTTAAAGCACAGATATATAATTGTAGATGAGAATTACTCATCTTTGCTGTACTGAAAAGAGTTATTCTGAAACGTACCCTTGTAATGTTAGCTTTCTTACTTGAAGATTTTAGGTTTGTTTTTATTTACAAGAGTTGAGATTTTTTTTCCTAAGCTAGTAGTCCAATAGTACTCAGTATGCCAGAGACATGGATTCCTATTCTTGTTCAGTTTACGAGAACTGAGCCATTGCTGATTCCCCAGTAGTGCTCTAGCTACTGAGGTGTTGGTATAAATATTTTGAAATGCAGTTCCTGTAGTAAGTTATTGTTGTATGTAGTATCTTCTAAAAGACTGATACTTTACAGTTCAGTGGTGTGAACAGTAAAATGTTCAGTGGTGAGACTATAACTTATGCAAGTAGCAGGCACAATAATCTGCAGTCTGTACATGGCATATCTTCTGCTTTCTTTATTTTCCACAGAGGAGAAGGACTTCTGAAAACTACTCAAGATTTATTTCATCAAGCAGAGGTAATATGTTTTAACAAAACAGGAGGTAGGCACTCTGAGTGAAGGCCAAATTGGAACTTAAGTCTCTGATTCCTTGCACATAAGTACAGTGTACCATGAATTGACTGGCAGCTGTAGATTTTAAGCAGCCTAACTCTGGTACATGCCTTCTGAAAGCAAATTTTTCAGTGTTCCAGTAGTAGCCTAAGACATCATTCATTGTACTGATAGGTGTTACATTCCAGGAGGAAGAATAGCAAATTATGACATTATATTGCAAATACCAGTGAACTTCAATACATCAGTAGTATTCATTTTGTCACTTAGCTCAGTCCCTGATAGTGTTAACAGATACTCAATCCTAGTATGAGCAGCAGTATTTTCTTGGGAAAGAAAGAGGATGTAAAAATTTGCATAATACAAACAGAAGGAAAGGGGCCAAATGAAGGAATGTGTGGATTCCTTGATCCAGCCTGCATGCTTGTGTGTAACAGGAGACTGGTTACTTTTGATAGGACAATATACAAACATGGCAGGTGTTATCTACCCACAAAAAATTTGTGAGCTGCCACAGTGCAAAAAATAATTGGAAATCGGGGGGGTTTATAAGTAAAGGGAAAGCCTTTAAGCTTTGCTCATCTGAGAGGGTGGCAGTTTGTAGTGTAGCTTGTTATTTCAGAAGTCACTGCAAACTGCTGACTTGTGAATTATAAATATTATACAACTATTACAAGTATTTCCTGCTACCTCTTTACTTTATAGCACACTATTAAAACAATAAGGAAAAACTTGCATTGTGCTTCATTTTGTTACATGCTTTCTCACCCTTTCAGATTTTTGCCACAGAGGGCACAAAGCTTGCTTCAGCCCTTCATGCTTTTTCTGATCAGGTGATGTATGACCTCTAAAACAGCCATTCAGCTTGTGACACCAGTGCTTAAAAGCTGGCTGTGCTGTCTCCTCTGTTAACTTAATATTGGAGTCTTTAACACAGAATTGTTTTGTCTTCCTGAACCACGTTTCAGGTACACAAGGATGACAAGCCTTTGCTTCTGTTGGAGGCTGAAAAACTCATCTCTGTGTGCAAGCAGCTCCAGATAACAGCTAAAGCTTCTGCTCAGGGTAAAAGTGCTACCTTTACAAAGGTAAGGTAAAAATTACATATATTTCTGAAAGCAGTGCCTAACTTGTTTTGAAATGCAGTAACTTACTAATTTATGCTCCTGTTAAAATATGGAACAGTTCATGACAGCTGAACTTCTTGACTGGCTTCTGAATTGACAGAGGATCATAAAAATTAATAAGTACAAAATTTTGTGCTCTTTTGCAAGCATTTTTCTGCTATGCAGCATGTCACTGTTGCTGTTCCCTGTGTAGGAGGAACTGAAGTATTGTTTTGCACTTAATATGTTTTGAGCAGCTGATGTGCAAAACATAGAGGAAGAACCATAAGAACTCTTGCCCTTGCTGAAAATGTTTTGTCTGTTGGGACACCCCTCACTGATAACTAATCCCAGCCATTTCCTGCACTGCCTTGTCTCAGGAAGGGATTTTCTCCAGCATGGGTGCTGTTGTCTTCTGGCCTTTTCTTTCTTTTCTCTTTATGCTTTCCCTACTACCAGGGAAGGGTTTCAGTCAAGTTTATCCTGACCTGATCCACTCATTCATGCTGGGAGTTTGTTTGATAGGAGGCAAAATACAGTACGCTGGCACCCAGCATACATGGAAACCTGTCAGTGGATGGATTGGATATTGGACAGTATTACTCTACAGGCTTATATGAACTTTTTTAAGGGATCATAGGATATCAAGTTTTATGTAATTGGCCCAGTGGCCACAGACATATCATTGATATTAATGTTTTAAGGAACAGTTTCCCTACCCTGAGCGTATTGATTTATTGAGTCTAAGAATCAGTAAAATAAGTAATAGGATATTTTTTCCATCCTATTACTTAAAGTACTGAAATTACTGTTTAAGTTTTAGATTTCACTGTTATTGAAAGAGTTTACAGAAATGTCTTCCTGGACTGCACTTAAAAAAATTAAAAGGTGGGAAGGTGTCCATAGGCTTCCACTACTTTATATTCTTTTTGCTGCTGAGATCTTTTTTTCAGAGAACTTCTATCGACACGCCCCTCACCTTACCCACTGCAAATGAATGCTGCAAATGAGAATTTTCAGCAGAATAATAAAAAATGGAATAATACTGTATATACTTACACTGTAATCCACTAGATTGCAGTAATAATACCGTAATCCACTCAAAATTCATCTAGAGGAATAGGAACTGTAATTAAGCATACCTCACTGTGGACTTCAGTGATCAAAATTTTAATGAAGGTTGTATGTATTTCCACCACTGTAGTAATTATTGTTATTCTGTTGTTACTAATGCTTAACGTAAATGTATATAAATTCCAACCCCTGGCTCTATTTTTTAAGTACATGGTTGCTTCTCAGTAGGTTGGTAGTGTACCCTAGACTGCCTGGAATTTTTTCTGATAATATTCATATTTGCTATAAATAAATACCTATACAGCTGCCATGAAAGTTTCGGCATTGTTAATTACCACAAGAAGTAGATCTGCAAACCTCAGTGGGGAATGGAGGTCAGGTTTCTTGAAGAATTTAGGTATCCCTGAGCAGCAGTATGATCAGTGTGAGCAATATGATTTCTGTGCACCTGGATGTTTGTTTCCAATTGGCTGTGGAAAAGGTGTTTCAGTTTTACAGCAGGGTCTAAAACTAGATACAGCATGCAAGCCACTCAGAACCAAACTGAGCACCTTGGGGCTACCTCTTGGTTTGTTTTACACTCTCTAAACTAAATGGGAACTCCAGTCTGTTTATACAGTGATGTATCACTACATAGCAGTAGTAGGCTCTCAAAGTAATGTTTGTCAAGGGCCCAAACTTATAATCTGTGCTGAGTGTCAGACTTCAGGCATGACCTCAAATGCTCTTATTTAAGACAACTCTTAGCGTAACTCATATCAAAGTAAGGCTTTCATGATGCATGGCTTTCTAAAGTGTGCTGACAGGACATAAAACAAAAGGGAAAATCATGAAGAATTGTGATGATTCATACTTAGATGACAAGAGCTCCTTTCCAAGAAACTCCTGCTACTGTTTAATATTGTATTGTTAGTAGAGAATTACACATTCTCTTGGGATGTGTGTCACTCCCTTCTGCATCATAGCTCAAGTCTTGGCTTAACAAAAGAGATGCTCTTGTTTTACATGTACTATATAGAGAAATTTATAAAAATGCAAGCTAAACCATTTGATTAGAAGAGATTTCAGAAGGACAAATATTACTTATTCCAGCTCAAAGTATATTACCATCTCATGCAGAAAACAACTGCATAACACAAGTAATGAGTGGTCTTGCTCTACTGTTAATTGTCTTGTCTAGGTTGATGCATGCATTCTGAAAACAAGGAATGTGATGACTCTATTATGCCAGCTTCTTCCACTTTGCTTCAAATTACTGAGAAAGGTCAGTACTTAGTTCATCTCCACTATTTTAAATAGGTTTTGGGTTTTGTTTCATTGGGGTGGGTTGGTTGGTTGGTTGTTTTTAAGAAATACTCTTTTTTATATATATACACAGAATAAAGCAGGAAATGGTTGCCTTAAACCTGCTCCACCATGGAAAGAAGACAGAATACGAACTGGTACAAATGCACATACTCCAGAAAGGAGAGCGGAGACTTTAGGCATCAAGTCTTTAGAAAATCATGTAACAAACATGACGTTTTTAGAGAGCAAGTAATTATAGCACTGAGAAATGCAGGAACTCCCATTTGAAAATAACACTTGCTGAATTTTCAATATTGCTTTCATTTGTGGAAAGTCAAGCCAGGTTAATTTGAAATGAAACTGTTGGCCTTTGTCACATCTAATAGATGTCCCATTACTTAGCCATTACAACACCAACTAGTCTAAATGTTCTGTATTTTTATAATGTGAATGCCTTTCCTATGCTCACTGATACCGATTTTGTAATTAATGCTTATGAATGTCTTACTGGATGTTTCAACCCAAAGATGCTGCTAATAGACATTTTATGTAAAGACGCCTGTGCTGCACATGCTATATGTAACACTACTGTTGAAGTCTGTAAACTCATCTCTGGCCTATTTCAGTCTATGTATTTGATAAAGCAGAATCAGGAATATAGTCTGAAAGGCTGTGGCCTGAAGCACTGAAATGTTATCTTAGTTACGAGTTATACCTGCAATGAAGTAGTTCTAGGAAAAAAAAAAACTCTTTTAGTAGCTGCACCCCTGAATTTTAATCTTGATGACATGACTGATCTTCATGAAATGGTATTTCTAAGTGACTAATACTCTTGCCTCAAATTCTTTTTCTGTTACCCTCTGTATTTGTAGACGGTAGTTGTTGCTTCCCTTTTTATTAAAATTTTCTGAGCAGAATTTGAGTTGCATGTTGAACCACTGAAGTATTATGCAGACTTGACATTATACCATTTAAAATTTAAGAAAATAGATACTGATTGTTACAGAATTCTGTACAAAGGGCATTATTTGACTTCAGGATGCCATGAAAATACAGCCTGGTGAAATGTGTATTTTCAAGTTTATCTGCTCTTTGTACCTACACTTCTGTTGCATTTTTATTTTCTATTCACCTTTGTCAAACTCCATATTGTTTTTGTTTAGTTGAATTTGATGATAGCTAATTCATGATTTTTCTGTATGTATTATGATTGCATTAAGCAAAAGCAAAGCTGATTGTGGAACATAAATACTCCCCAACATGTCATTCTGAGCTTATTTAAGAACTTGTAGTGCTAGAACTCAGAGAAAAAGAGTACGGAAATTTTAATATACAAACTATTTGAACTGGTTTATTCTTGTATGAATCAAGCAGTTTAGTTCCACTTTTAAAAACTGGCACTAGGCCTTTCAATACTACAAAACTCACAGTGTACAATAAAAGTAGCTTGTTTAGTATCAAGTACAGATGATAAGTGTAGAATTGATTTCATGAAGAAGAATTACGGCGTTTCAACAAAACTTCCTCGTACTCCTTCTGCGTCAGAAGTCCTTGAGTTATGCTCTTGCTTTCTTCAAATTTGGGTAGAACCACTGCAATGTACCCCTCGGTTGACGGCTAAAAAGGAAGACTGAAGTAAGCAGTGAAATAAAAGTTAGAAAATAAAAAGCAAGAAAGTGTCTTACCTTTTCTTGTAGAAGAGCGGGGTTACTAAGAATGTTTTCATTCACTTCTATCAGGCGCCCTCGTATACAACTGCAAAAGTGTTTAGATTCAGTAGATGTGCATGGTATGTCAAAGTAAGAAGAAAAAGGGAAAAACCTTACCTGTAAATGGTGTATTCCTCTCCATCTGATGAAGAAATTCTGCACAGAGGGGCAAGTTCTGTTAAAAACTGAGCTCCCTGCATTTGGAAAATAAATAAATATATATGTAGTTTAATGACACAGGGCTTTTAAAAGTATTACCATCAGCAACATAAGTTTGTAAGCTTCTCAGAAAGCAAAGATGTGTGACAATTACAGGTCACTGCAAGTTACAGAGCTGTGCTTCCCTATAGAAGGGAAGATGCCAACTTAGTTATGTGCACAAATCAAATAGAAGCTTGTTAAAGGCTTCCAGATTTAGTCATAATTAAGTTTCTTGCAGAATAGCAGACCTGTAGCACGGTTGATTTCAGTATAAGCAGGTTACACTACACATTCAAAAACCCACCATGAAACACACTAAATTGGTCCATCTGCTATCTAGACTAGCTTGAGAAAAATAGCAGTCTCCAAATTCTTGGCATTTTCTTGGAAATAAATTTTTATCTTTCCAGGGATGTTTATGTCCCTCTGTACACCACTAAAAAAAAATTACTAAAAGTGAGTGGGTTTGAGCAACACTGGAAACCACCAGTGCTGTAGGAGCACTGCAAGACCTGGGCCGAGACAGCCACATAGGCACCTCTTGAGGAAGTCTAAATTCTTCAGCTGTAGAGGGTCTAGTTTAAAATACAATGCAAAAGTAAGCTCCTAGGTTTCTATCCTAGAAAGGACAGAAAGTTTTAGGCAGTATGAGAGATTAAAATGAAAACTAACGAAAGAAAAAAGCCATACCCTTTTTGACTTCCCAGAGACCTTATTCTGAAGTCTGCTACAGTTGGCACTGATTTGGTAATTAATGCTTTTAATTGTTTTCCCACTTTGAAGAAGAGGATGGGCTTCTGCCAAGGTGATGACACAGATTCTGAAAAAAAAGAGAAGTATTATGCTGCAGTTTTGAGAAGCCATGCTCTTGTGCTCTAAGCAAGCTCCACAACCTTCTCTGCCTATCTTACTTGATGCCTGCTGTGCCACCCCAAATGAAAATTGCATTCTGACCTAAAACAACTCCCATAGAAGGTGCTTCATTTTGAGATATTAGACAGGATCATGAAAAACACTACACTTCTTACTTAAACAGAACCGCTGCTTTTAAATAAGCCAGAGCTGTTCTATCTGTTGATGTACCCTGTGGGAACACACTTTGTTCACTTGACAGCTAATAGCTGAAGTAGATACTCACTTAAGACAAGTAGAGCATGGTACACTTTCGTCAGAAAATGTAATACAAGGCAGTGTTTCTCAGAACAGCTAAAGGCCATTTGTAGTGAACAGTTAGAGCAGATAAATCCTTCAGTGATCTGGGCTTTAGTTAACCTGCTGCTTGCATTTCATCTTTTCCTAAAGGAGGGTTATTTCTTGCCATGAAACTGGACAGTTTGAGACAAGCCAAGCTGAAGAGATGGCCTGCTTTCATCCCTGGTCTAGAACTATACATAACGCACAAGCATGGAGAGCCCAGAACTTTCCAGTAAATGAAGAGAGATGAAACTTTTCTGTTCAAGAGAAGTACCAAACCTAGATCAACCACCAGAATTACCAGAACAGTGACTGCAGAGAAAACCAGGGCACAGAACCAGATTTTTCCCTGTGGATGCTGCATCCATTTCCACACACTCCTAAGGAGTTCTGGCTGCGCAGCTCCCGCAAGAGGGAGCTGGTTCCTGGTGAATGCATTCGGCATGCCCCAGCAGCAAAGCTACCTCCTCTTCACTCCAGCCTCTTTCTAAGGGGGAGATGGCAAATCATTTATTTGAACAGTTACCTGTTGGAGCTGAGACCTTGCAAAACAAAAAAAAAATACCCCCAGAATTTAACACTGCCTAGAAAAAGCAAACTCAGCCACAGCCCCCTACATAATAAGGGTAAAATACTTCATAGAGCATTTGGCTAAGCTTCTGTGTAAGCCATGGGCCCTGATATTTCACAATTCAAAGTAGCAAACCAGTCTTCATAGACATTTGAACAAATTTTAATTTTCTTTTCCCCCACATCAACAGAATTAAAGTATTGTTTATATCAGACAACTGAGACTAGTAACTACGTATTTACTATTTAATACATATGCGAGCGTGTCCTTTCTTGCTGTTGCTGTCACACCTTTTATTCGCAGGCACTCTGGTTTCTGTTTTGAAGAATAAGAAAAAACTGCAGAAAACAACCACAGAGAAGCTCCAGCTCCAAAAGGCTGCAGCAAGGCAATGGTTCTGCCCTGTGCCAAGCATGCTCTTCCTGTTACTCTGAATTCTCAACAGGAGCAGGCAACCCACTGGGAACACAAATGTGGCCTCACCTTTGCTCAACACATGAGCCATTGGCACTGCCAGTTTTTCGGTAGATAGTAGTTAGGTTTTATTCTTCCCTCTGGGACTGAACACCCCAGAAACACTCTCGGTGCCCCAACAGGCCGCTGCTGAGGGAGGTAAGGTATGAAACTCCAAATCAGAGACAGGTTGATTTATTCCAAATAAATGGATATCCAGCTACAGCCAAGCAGAAGCAACGCGTGACATTTTCCTATCTTGCCTTCACCATCCATAATACACAAATCACAGAATATGCTGAGTTGGAAGAGACCCACGAGCATCATCCAGTCCGACTCCTGGCTCTGCACAGGGCCATCCCTAAGAGTCACACCACATGCCTGATAGTATCATCCAAATGCTTCCTGAACTCTTGTCAGGATTGGTGCTGTGACCACTTCCCTGGCGAGCCTGTTCCAGTGCCCAACCACACCCTCGGTGAAGAACCTTTTCTTTAAGAGTTTAATATCTTTCTTATACTGTGGTGCCCAAAAATGCATGCAATATTCAAGGTGAGGCCGCAGCAGTGCTGAGCTGGACGATCCCCCCACCTCGACCGGCTGCTTTCTCTATTGCCCCCCAGGACACGGCTGGCCCTCCTGGCTGCCAGGGCGCTGCTGGCTCATATTCAACTTGCCACCGACCAAGACCTCCAGGTCCCTTTCCGTGGCACTGCTTTCCAGCATCTCATTCCCCAGTCTATCCGTACATCCGGGGTTGCCCCATCCCAGGTGCAGAATCCGGCACTTCCCCTTGCTGAATGGAAAGCAGTTAAGGCGTACACAGAAAAGGCCGGTCTTCCCGGGGATCAGAACCCGGCGGGCTCCCCCGCCCCACTCGCCTGTTGGAGTGCTGCAGCACGCAGAAGTCCTCGCACGGCCGCCCCTTCACGTCTGCAACAAGGGCACAAACACCAGTCACCGCCCCGTCGCCGCCCAGGCCCAGGCCCCGGTCCCGGGTCCCCCCTGACGGCGGTACCTGGTTTGTACCAGCGCGTAAAGTACCGCTCCGCTCCCCCCGGGCCCGCCGCCGGCGCCTCCATCCCGCCCATGCCGGCCCGCCCCGCGGGCGCGCCGCGATGACGGAGAGAGGGGCGGCCCCAAGCCCGCCCGCTCCTTCTCCCCGGCACGGGAAACTCCAAGGAAATACAATTTTACCCCCCCCCCATCTCCACCCCCCCCCAGCCACTTCGT
>VZRE01004475.1:145039-165942 GCA_013396775.1 Cephalopterus ornatus | reverse complement strand
CCCCCCCCCAGCCACTTCGTCCCGAGAAGGTAAACTAAAGATGTAGCATCTTTCGCCACATCTACATCAGTGAGAAAAACGCTCAAAGCCCAGCATTTGGTTCAGTGGTTTATTTTCTCTAGCACGCAGCAATACGGTAACAGCAACAGTCATGATACATAACACGCCATAAAAGGTACCTTCAATAAACAGCATATTTCATTAAAACACCGTTTTGTTTCTTGCTTGTGGCAAACAAACACAATGAGCCACTTTTTCCACAGAAATTTTAGGTGTGCTGGTGTCTCAGTTCAGGCAGCAGGAGAGCCTCGGCGGATTCCATTTTAGCCTTTGAATTCCATTTAAGTCTTCTCTGTGTTTTATACAAATATAAATACACACCTGCCATCACATACAGCCACAAAGGAGCAGAGAAACCGTACCAGCACCTGAACCCCACAGGCCAGGCAGAACTTGAGAACTTCCACTCCTTTGTTCTGACTCACGCTGCACATAGTAACTACGCAACACCTTTTCTGTACAAATACAGGCCAAAATTATTAGAAGAACATGTTACCAAAAAAAAAAAAGGGGCAACCAAAAACCAAACCCAAACAACTGATTCCAGCATTGTTTGCCTATTCCATTTACCTGCATCTAGCACAGGCACTGAAGGCAGCTGTAACAGCATATAAAATTAAGGTCTGTACCATAATTAAGCTATAGTCAGATACACAAAACAGATACTTCCATATATCAGTCAGAATAGGCAGGCACATTATAAACTGCTGCAGAAAAATATATGCATAAAAGTAAAGGGCTGCTTAGAGGCTCTGCCCCATGGGTTTGCCAAACCACAAATATTTTCAATATGAGTACATTGCAACAGATGCAGATTCTACTTTATAAGGCTGACAAACAACAAAACAACAACAACAAAACAAACCAACCCAAAACAAAAAAAACCCCAAACAATCTTTTGTCATCTTGCTGGTACAAACCTACAGCAAATTTCAGTCTATAGTCTTCTCAACTACTAGTTTGGACAGCTTTCTGTCATAGACATCTCCATCAATCATTAAAGAGGTAGAATATGCTTGTTTTTTAGGTTAGAGACACTTCTACCCGCATACTCTAAAGACAATTAATTTTTCATATTGTTACATTAGCAATGTGTTTTGATATGCAGATATTTTAATGTCAGTTGATCACATCAAAAACCAGCCAAGAACCCACTGGAAACACTGTCTGAAATCTGTAGATTTATCTCCGTCATTTAGTCATTGATCTTAAAGTCTGTTGAGCAATACTGGGCCACGTATCCGCTTCCTGTGTCATATCCAGTATGTGGACAACAGAAATCCAGCTGAACTGGCAGCTATTATGGTTGTAGGCTAGTAAAAAATTCAAAGCAAACTGAGCTCATCCAATTTTGAAATCCCTCAGGACCACAGAGGTGGAGCGTGCCCGATTTCTGTAGCAGCTGAGAGTGCAGGACAGAAAGAGAAAGCCCCATGGGCTGAAGTGCACTGTATTTATGATGGTTTACCACACCATGGGTAAACATGGTGCCCAAGCCCTACAAAGCCTGCTAGGACACAGTGAGGCTGCATCCCAGTAAATGCATCATGCAGAACAGTCACAATGAGAGGTCTGCAGGAAAGGAAGGGACAAGTCTTGCTGACTTTTTTTCCTCAGGAATACATGTTGCCCATGAGGAGCAGTACAGAAGCACAAACTGAGGCACACTCATCAGCACTGATGGTGACCAGCACTTATTACCCTAGCAAAGGCAAGACTTGTTTAGACAAGTCTGGGTCAAATCAGATCGCCCCAAAGAATGATACATTCAGGTCCAAGAAAGAGACATCAGGAACACCTCCAGGGGAAAAGCAGCTATATTTTGAGAGATCTGGAATGAGGTGGGACTGCCAAGATTGGAGGTTAGTATAGGAAAAGGCATGAAAAAATTCCATTTCACAGGTTTAGTGTGCATATGTGTGTCAGCATGGGTGTGAGCGTGGTTGTTTGGATCTGTTTTTCTAAAAAGGAGGCAGTGATAGCAGAAATGAAACAGCTTTTGATGAGCCACAGATTATGGTATTCAAGCACTAGAGGTGGAAAGGGAAAGATGAAGATCAGCAGGTGTGTTTAATGTAGAGTTCAGCTACTCTGAAGTAAAATGAACACAGAAGTAAGGGCAGAATTATCATCAGAGTTAAGACTGAAAAAACACAGGTTACCCTCTCTTCTGAGAGTTCAAATAAGCTGGCAATTTAAGTGCATGGAGGATGCAGAAGCAATGGGTAGATATATATCCATTTTTCATCATACTCATATATACTACTAATTCAAGCTTGGGAACACTAGAATATGACTGCAATAAGAAAAAAGTAAAGACAGCACAGGATGGGTGAGCAAGGAGACGCTATAAAAACATAGCAGATGGCTGTTGTACCATGGCACAACTCCTCTGTTCAGAGGTGTGCTTCTAACGAAAGTCCAGAGGCTTAATCCAAATGCAGTAGCATAGAATAGAAGACATACAGAATGTAAAGTGCTTGATGAAGGGAGATAATGCACCTACATTTTGTCAGTGTTCTTATTAGAGATGAAAGCACAGCAGCAGAGTAGCTTAAAGTGATGAAAAGTTAGGTTAGGGGGAGGAAAATGTGTGCTTCCAAAAGGGAATTCTGTTCTCTCCTAACAACTGTTCACCAAGCAGAGATACAGGGGTTCCTACTTGTGCAGATATAGGGGAGGTGGTAAGACCCCATCACAGCTTAGTGCTGCTTTCAGGATGCATTAGCAGAGCTGAAGGACGAATGCCCTTCTCAACCCCCTGGCTTCAAAGGAGGCACTGAAGAGGATTTCATCACCGTGGGCAGAAGATTAAACCTCAGTCTTGTTAACCTCAGAAAAGACTGAAGGAGGAGGAGAAGCTAATATTCCATTGGCTACAAAAACTCCTGTGATACCCATTTCTCAACTAATAAAAAACTCTCAAACCACTCAATTAATTGAAAACATCTGTTTCTGAGGTGACAGAATAGGTTTTGGCTTCCATTGTATGAGAGACCAACAGACTGTTTCAACCTATCAGGTATCATTAAACACTTCCGTGGTGTTCAAGCTTCCTATTCAGCTGATGGTTTGAAGCAGTGGATCAAAAATAGTTATATTTCCAGGATTTTTAAAGCTAGCTAGTAAGATATTATAATTCTGTTAGTTATTAATCAAATAAAAGTTGTCTATTATTCACCTTCCCTGCAAATGCAGATTTATTTTGCTATTGTTTTTTTACAGCCTTCTTTGCTCAGTTACATTCAGGGTGGTGAAAAATATTAAGACTGAGTTCAAACCACATAGTTTAGTCTACGCTTACTATTCTTAACATGCTGCTTTCCTAGATATGCTGTCAAAGAAATCTTGGTATTTTGGATTTCTCAGCCTTAGTTCTTGCAAAGTATATAACTGCTTTGTGAGCACAAGTTTGTGTGCAATCACACTGAACTAGAAGTAGGCAGCTCTCCCACTCAGCTCATTTCCCCAAAGTAAACCAACACTTTACTTCAGGTAGCTGTTGTAGTAAATGACTGTTTTATCTCAGCCTGTACCACTCCTCCCTTTGCTATCAAACAGCTTTTAACACACCTTTGTCATTTCAGGCAGTATAAGTGGGATATAGCACTGGTTTTAAAGCCTTTTTAATGAAATTCATGTATTTTAGAGCCATACTTTTACAATTTCATAGCTGTACTTTTGTTGCTGATTTGACAAATCGGTGAAAAGAAACTGGTATCAGAAGGGATGAAACAAGTAAAACATTTGATGCAAACACTTAGAACATTATTTCCTATTAATTTGTTTGGAGTAGAAACTAACTGGAATAAGACACAGAGAATCCACAAGCTGTTGAGAGCACCACCACTGCAAAGGATGGAGTCATCGGCCAATCCATATCAACTAGGTGGATCACAAAGAGATGAATGCCTACATATATAAACACATGCTAACCATTACATGTCTTTTTCTTATTTTACACTGCTCACTGTGATTTGTATCGACTGGTTTTGACTGTGCTAAAATAAAAACCACTGTTGTTTCGCCTCTCTAAACCAACCAAATGGTTGAAGTAAAAAAACATTACATATAATTACATACAGTAAATAAGTTTAGTAAAAAAAACAACCTAACCCCAAAGGCAATACCGATTTGGCACTTTAACCATATTTTACTAAATACCACTTTCCACAGTACCATAAACAATGCTAAATCCCAAGTTAAAAAACCCAAACCTTACAGTGTTCATTTCTATCTGGGGAGAAGGGAGAAAAAGGCTTAACAACAAAGCACACCAATAAAAATATCTAGTCTATATGAAATGTACCTCTCCAATAGGGAGTTTAATAGAAAAAAAACCTACTACTTATAATTTAACACCAAGCTGTCTTTCTGGCAGCCAGGATTACAGGTTTATCCTGAATACAATCTTATGTTCAAACACTGAGATAAGCAGCATTATCCCAAAACCCAAGAGAATCCCAGCATTCTGTAACAGGAAGTATCCCCACCGGCTACATCCATGATCACTGGCATCATTGTGGAGCATTTCAGGTACCTAAACAAACATGAAAGTGTTAAATGCCTTCAAAAAAGAACAATTACTTCAAACCCAGTTCTTTAACCATGAGGCACAAGGTAGAGGAGTCTTTTTCCTCTAGTTCTTCCTGTTGACTGCATTAATATTGCTCCTTGAATTAAATGTTACTCCACATGGACAACACTGTCAGAGGCTACTTTTCATATTTACAGACAGAGAGAACCCATAATGTTCTAATTGTTGTTTTCATGATAATTATGCTGATGTCTTCAGTCAACCATTTACTCGGGATATGATTATTTAATAAGTGATTTGACTGAGCCACACCAAGAATTTTATTCTTAAAATGACAGTTAAGCTTTCACAAATATCCACTTTGTACAAACACACTTCTGGAGGTACAATATACATTTAGAAAAAATATCTGTCTTATGCCAAGAAGCAGTAATGATTTCACAGAGAAGTTGGAGCAAATCTGGTGGTGCTGATAAGTGTGCAACTTGCAGTCTTACTGGCTATACTGGCTACTGCCAGCAGCAAATTCTTCACCTCTGCTGTTAACTGCCTCTGTTTAACAGCTAAGAGGAAACAAAGCCTGGTCCTACAGTAATCTGAATAAAAGCACTTTCACCTTAACTGAGCGCTTACTTTCAATATGAGTACATTGCACCTCCAAGCACAGAGAAAGTTAATTGAGGGAGAAAAGATGGAAGAATTTGAGATGAAAATAAAATTAGCATTAATTCTTAAACTGTGTTATATAAAATTCAAGTAAGTCGAGCCACTTACCATATCCACAAGAGCCACGTACATGAACAAGCCAGCAGTAAGTGCAAATATCCACATTGAGACGTTGTCTGCATAGTGACCGATAAGGATCCCAGTCGCCATCCCAAGATAGGCCAGCATAGCAGACAGAGCGTTATAAAGCACAGCTTGCTTGACAGTCATACCGGCTTTCAGAAGTACAGCAAAATCTCCTACAATAGGGAAAGGGAAAAAAACCCCAAAGTTTTCATTCTCAGATAGTTATTGTAGTATTTTCTTACTTACAGTTCTCTTACTTATAAGATTACTAAGCTCTATGCTGACATTTGTCTTCTTTTTCCTTCATAAAATTAGAAATCACTGGGGGACAGAAAATTAAAGGGTGCACATGAAGCACAGCAAACAAACACAGCAGCAAACGCTGTAAGTTTATAACCTTAAAGTCTTAGGAGTTTTGGAAGAACAACTTTGCAGTGAATCACAGCATAACCTGAGTTAGAAGGCACCAACAAGGATTATGGAAGTCCAGCTTCTGGTCCTGCACAGAGCAGCCCCAAGAGTCACACCATGTGCCTGAGAGCATTGTCCAAACACTTCCTGAACTCTGTCAGGCTTGGTGCTGTGACCACTTCCCTGGGGAGCCTGTTCCAGTGCCCAACCACCCTCTGGGTAAAAAACCTTTTCCTAATATCCAACCTAAACCTCCCCTAATACAACTTCAGGCCATTCCCTCGGGTCCTCTCACTGGTCACCAGAGAAGAGATCACTGCCCTTCACAAGGAAGTTGTAGACAGCTATGAGGTCTCCCCTCAATCTCCTCCAGGCTGAACAGACCAAGTCACCTCAGCTGTTCCTTGTATGGCCTCCCTTCAAGGCCCTTCACCATCTACATAGCCCTGCTTTGGATGTTCTTTAAGAGCTTTATATCTTAGTGTAGTTTACATTTAAACCACCACTGTAAAATGTTAGAGTACTTGATATGCATGAGCATTCCGAAGAAGCCCCTGAAAAAAAAATATTCACACTTGATTGCATAAAGCAATGGTGATTCTTCCATTTATTATTCTGTAACTGCTCTTTGTACTTCAAGCATTTTCATAAATTTTGAAATAATTTCTTTGTTAATGTCTGTAAATGATCCTTAATGTCTTGATTTTACTTGAAGGAATGATAGGCCACCAGCCAGAAATAGGTTTTCTGTAATTCAGAACAGATTTTTTTCTAAACCGGAGTAATAGAAGCTTATGTAAGTTATCTCCAGTTAAAGTAAACAAACAAACAGAAGTGATCTTCAAAGCTGAGTTGAGTAATTTGTTACAACAGCTTTTCCTACAAGATACTGCAATTAGGATGAACTGGTATTTTATAAACATTGTTTAGCATTAACAACAATGATCCCAGCTAACTTCAGCTAGTCCCATTTTTTTCGATATTACTATGCCATTCATGTACTCTGCTAAAAAAGGTATTTCTTATCAAGTTTTCTGTGCATTAAAGTATGATTTAGATTTTAAAAGATTTTTCTTGTTTCCAAAACCAACAGAACTGCTGAATCTAAAATTATCAGATTCATAACATGAATTATAACATGATATACTTTGTATATCTGAACTAACAACTTTTAGTACATGTAATTAATACAATTTCTGTATAACATTACTGCACAAATATATCAAGCTGTTTAATATAGAGTTTGATGTATACACATACGGGTTTACAAGCTCCTTTAAATGAAACTGAACGTTCTACTCTCTAGGGAATTAAACCTTAAAAAAGTGCAAGTAAACCTTTCTTCATTCTATACACCAAGTATGACTGTGACTATGAGGGCTAAGAAATAAACACCAGTTGCACATTCAAAATGATCTGACAGTTGGGAAGATGAGTTTCGTCTCAGGTTAAACTAAGCAGATCTGTCTTGTTCCCACAAGCTGCCCCACAAAAGAGCCAGATACTAAACTTAAATTGTAAAACACGAAAACAATATCTCATGGGACTGCCCATGAATTTAAATCACTTGAGCTTGAAAGACAAACTATTTCTTGGAAAGATTTCCAAGTAGTTTCAAGTTTAATTTAGAGCTACAGCAGTTCTTTGCAAGACTTAATGAAAAAGCAGCAAATGTTATGCAGAAAGTAGTTCTGTGTGTCATTTGTATGCAATCGTGACCTTCTTTTAGCAGCACAAGCACGGGAATAAAATTAAAGAGAGATGTGAGAAAGGCAAATTCTGTCATGCATCCTGCAATTCACAACTTATGTTATATACAGGGAGAATAAAAACTACAACTAAACTAGACGGAATAAGCTGTAACTGCAAGAGGCGGAGTTTTAAACACACTAGCTGAACTATTTAGATTTTTAAAATTAGGATTATTTCAAATAAAGAATGCTTAAAACCGTCTTTAGGTAAATTAAAAGTATTCTTGAATAGACAACCTGATGCAGATGAAGTTTTCTGATCAAATTTTACAGCGACACAGTATAAAATCACTTATTCTCCCATGTGCACCTTTAAGAACATATACATGCCGTGTATGGAAATACTAGGGTCTTACCTAGCTCATGAGGTAATTCATGGCAAAACACAGCCACAGAAGTGCTTAAACCACTAGATAACCCTTCAGTAAAGGCTGCTCCTATGATGAGACAGGAAAAAAAAAGATGTGAACAAAACATTATTGCATATTCAGACATCAAGTGCAGAAGCATTGTTGCACATGCTTGTGACGTATCAGGACATATTAGTTTCACTCAAATGTTTCTTCTGCTTGTGGAAGTATTTAAACTTTAACTGAACAGCTGTTTACAATTCCTAAGTTTCAAAGTTCTCCTTCAGAATCTTCCAATTAAAGTAAACCACATTTCACTATCTTATTTCTGAACTAATGCCTTTCAACAACATAACCCTTCCCAAAAAATGCAATAAATGGAAATACTGTCAGAAAATACTTTTTTTTTTTAAGATACAAAGGAGTTCAACTGCATCTGAGAGTCAGGCACTTGAAAAAGGAAAGTCAATTCAACAGTAAGAGATGCTGTGTAAGTGACATTAAATCAACAGCGAAAGACTGAATTCTAAGGCAGCTTGAATACAAGCCAACTAACTACACTTTAAGTGGAGGAAAGAAAAAACCACAAAACCCCCTTAAATTAGTCCAACAGTCCCCATCTTTCTGGTTTTCTCTGTTTCTCCTGTTGCTTGCCATTTTTCTTATTTGGCAGCAGTTGAGGAGGACACAGCACACTGCAGGGCTGCAGAGCTGAACCACAGCTCACACACAGCATGGGAAGTCCCCTGTGGCATGGAGAGTGTCCCCCAGGGTGCAGAACCACATCCAGCTTCCTCTTCAGCTGCTACCAGCAGCCTGCCAGCAAACAAGGTGCTGCCAATAAGCAGTTAAAGATCCACAAGGCCATGACACAGTAGCTGGCACACAAGAGGCCCAGGAGTACTGCTCACAAACCACCTAACCAAGAAAAGGTGGTGGCTAAGGCTATGAACACAAGACATCCCCATTCACAGAAGATTTTTCAGCTGTGATGGTAACAGAACTGGGCACACAATCCAGAATATCCCTTAACTGTATTGGTAATGCTTTCCTCAATACAAATGACAGAAAACGGCAAAAATCCGGCCAGGATTAGCCTTCTAATTGACCCTACTGCACCAAACCAAGGAAAAACTGATGGCAAATACAGCAAAAAGTGACATCTTGAGAGCATGAGGTAACTGAGTTAAGGATACAGAAGGAGGCTGGGAAAGGAGGAAGCAAAATTAGGATTCAAGACTTTAACAAAGGAGACTTGGACTTCTTTAAGGAATTGCAGTGCAGAATACCCTGAGAATCAGTCAAAAGGGAAAGAGTGCCCAGAAGATGTGGCTGGTGTAGAAGCATTCACAGAAGACATGCCCAGCTAAGCAGTGTGTCTTAATGAATTAAGACTCAAAAGAGAAGCATACAAAAAATAGGAACAAAGACTGGAAACGAGGAAGTTAAAAGCAGCGAAACAAAAAGGAGAATGACCGAAGCCCAGCTGGAGCTAAAACTAACAAGACACCAAGGATAACAAGAAACAGTTCTACAAGAATGCTAGCTGAGAAAAAACGTTCAGGAAAAATTCAGGTCTATTGGTAAATCAGGAAGGGAAACAAGCAGTAGACGTAAAAAGAGTAAAGCATCAGCACAGCCTTCATCTCAGTCCTTGTTAGCAAAGCCAGATCCCAGCACCATCCCAGAAAGAAAGGGACAGCAAACCACAGAAGCAACAGTTGAGGGATATCTAGAAAAAACTGGAAGTGCTCATACACATGCCAGGATGGGACTCACACTCAAGGGTGCTGACAGAGTGCAAGACTACAAGGCTACAGTCTATCATCTGTGGAAAACCATGGCTATAGAAGGCCCTGGTGGAACTCTGAGAAAAGGATAACATTATTCCCATCTTTAAGAAAGACAAAGAACAGGACTTTGGGAACAGTCAGCACCATCTAAGTTCCTGGAAAGATCATGTTGAATATCCTCTTGAAATCCCTCTCCAAATGCTTCATCCAGCTTGAGGAAATAACTGATTATAGGGACAGTGACAGCAGTGAATGTAACAGAACTTGACTTCAGTAGGATTTCTGACACTATCTCTTACAGCAGTCTCATCTGGGCAAAGAGGAAACATGAGCTTGCACACTGGCTGGACTGCTGAGCTAACAGGGCCTGATGGCTGCCTAGTAGGAACTAGAGCTCACCAGGACGAAAACTGCAACCAGTTTTCTTCAGTGGCTTCACTAACGATCTGGATGAAACAGATGGCACCAAGAGCAAATTTGCAGATGACACTAAACTGGGGGGCAGTGGAAAGAAAGTAGGTGCTGAAGTGACACATCAAGCATTGGAGCTTTAGACAAGACCACAGTAAACTTAATTCTTACAAAGTTCAAGAAGCAAAAGTAAGAAGTAACCAAAGTACAAGTTTAAATAACAAAAATATCTATTTTTACTTTTTCACTCCTAAAAAGAAGTCTTGAAACATCAACAGACTGAAGATGACATTAATAAATCTGGCACTATCCCTTATCAATAACTTGATTTAGTAGCATCATTGGTATCTTAAAATATACTTTTAAGACATCACTTCTTTCAAAAGCTAAAGGAAAAAACTTATACGCAAGACTAGTGTAAAAATAGTGGTTTGCATTTTA
This sequence comes from Cephalopterus ornatus, assembly GCA_013396775.1. Classification (NCBI taxonomy): domain Eukaryota; kingdom Metazoa; phylum Chordata; class Aves; order Passeriformes; family Cotingidae; genus Cephalopterus; species Cephalopterus ornatus. The sequence goes on along the minus strand of VZRE01004475.1, from coordinate 155,396 downwards.
CTTATTTAGTTGCAGTTACACAGAGAAGTCCAAATCACAGACGATCATTTTGTACAAATGAGTCAGACGCAACTGTTCCATGCTCTAATAAAAAAATAAGCACTTCGAAAACTTGTTCCTACATAATTAGTGCAACAGATCTGAGGAAAGAACTGATGGAAATCGTGAATAACATGTTAATCACAGAGTGAATGAACTTAAATGAAGGGTTATGGTGGCTAAAGCTATCTTTACAGAAGCATTCACATCTTCTTTTAAATACAGGTAAGATACTACACCAGTAGCATTTTCAGGACACCATCAAATTGACATTTTTCCATAATACTTATAAGCACATACAGAACTGAAGGAAACCCATATTTCCATTAGCCTGAACAAGCTACACAGCAGGACTTCTAAAAGCTATTGCTATTCTATTCAATAAGCCTTTATTAACCTTTCTCATACTTTTCCCTTCAACACTATAAAGTCATAGCTCCTTCCCAAATCTCCCTAATGCCAGGAGGTAATTGATTCTGTGTGTCATTTGTATGCAAATCTTCCTTCCACCACATTTTCGCTACTGATCTGCTCAAAAATTTACATTTCATGCTTCAACTTTCATCAAAAATGAGATTAAATAAGAAAGTCTCTTCTCACATTATACTTTGAATTGACTGAATCTCAACAACTGCAAATACTGCTGTGAAAAAATAGTTATTATTGGGTTTTCTCCTCAAACAAGAATGAACTTGTCCTACAATAAAATTTACAGCAAGACTGATACTGCTGAACTGCCCCCAGTATGCTAAACAAGCTGGGAATGAATCCAATACCTGTAAGGATTAGTCTTAAATACAAAAGTCAAGATCAGAAAAGATTAGCATAAGAACTCAAGATTACTGATTTGACTTCACTTTCTGTAATTTACTTTAACCTTTTAAATTCAAAATACCAGTAGTCTAGCTCTCCTAGAAAAAAATGGGAATCCCCAAACCTGACGTCCCAGACAGAAGTCCAAAACAAAATATTCAACCTATTATTTTTGTCATAAAGAAATACTTTCACTGAAGCATTAGCAAAAAAGACTGAGCAACTACAACATGTTAAGGGAAGAATAGGGACATGAGTAAAACAGGAACAAAAAGATAAATGTTTTGTTTACAGGTAAAATAACTGTTTATACAAGTTTAAATTTAAAAAAAAAAAGGACTACAAAGCTCAACTTTAGGAACAAGATTCTGAGTAGAGTATGACCGCTATTTAAGAAAATGAAATTCTTTTAAAACCTTTTCCAAGAACAGAGACTGAAGGCAGTATACTGAGCATCTAAAGAAAACTGCTTCTGGAATCACAGAATCATTTAGGTTGCAAAAGACCTAAGATCAAGTCCAGCTGTTAATGCTATAATTGATAAAAGTATTCTTAATCCAAAAATCTGCATAAAGGCAACATACAGTGACTCCATTGGTATCTTCGCCATGAATCACATTTCTGACAGGTAATGGCTAACTACTGTCCTAGTCACAAACTCCTAGGATACAAAAAGCAGCAGGCCTTCTCTGGAAGGTTAGTACAAGCACTAGGAAGAACGGCAGTGCTGCTCTTTAGGGAATGGTAAGATCTGAAAATGTGGATGTGACATGACTGCTATGCAAAAGTGTAAAAGCACCCTGAAGAGCACAATGACTTGGACCAAATTAATTTTACAGCAAAAATGAATGTATGCCTACCTCCCACAGCACAAAAATCACACATATATATTGCCTAATCCATTTGGGTAAACTTCAGGCTAAAGCAGATTGAAACCAGGGCCTCATCTCTCTGATCACCAGTGCTCTAGGGGAACTTACACATGATGTGTAACCAGGGCCCAGAAGGCAGATATGCCAAGTATAGAACCTGACCTTGTAGCATAACAAGTGAAGATGGAAGAGAAAAAGAAGTAAAGAAACCAATGACACTAGTGAACTGACTGAAGTAAAAAAAAAAACATAGCTACTTTGTATGTGACAAAGAATACAAGCTTGTCATAAAAATAATTAGGATAAAAAAAAACTGTGGAGCACTTCCAGGTTTTGAAATAAAAAGTCAGTCCTAAATACTGTTTTATAAGCCTAGCTGTAGTTTTTCAAAATGTTAGCTTTAACTTTGCTAAAAGTAGAAAATACAGCAAAGTTTATGGATTTCCTAAAGAAACGCAGCTGTAAACACATAATTTCTGTTTCATTTATCACTGACCTCCACATTGCTAAACTGGAAATTTTTCTTATTTATTCAGAGATGCTACTGGATAGAAGTTTAGGCTTCACAGATCTGCTGCTAATGAGCTACATTCCTAATAGAGATAAGTGACAGCAAGAAGACTTCTTCACCGTCTTCACATCTAACAAAGATGCAGAGTCCAAGTTAACACTTACCAATTGCTAGCCCATCACTAAAGTTGTGTAGTCCATCTCCCATAATCACCATCCATGCCAAAGTTGCTATCCCTGCGTCCTTCAGTTCTTCACGTGAGTAGCGCTGACTGTGACTGTGGGGATGATGGTTCTGGTGATGATGGTGATGCAGAATATGATGGTAGTCATGGTGATGGTGACTAAGATGATCTGTCTGTCCTAGAGTATCGTGTAAGTGAGAATGGCATTTGTTTCTACAGCCTCTGGACACATATTCATTGTCAACCTCCTCCTGATGAGAATGAGCTATCATCACTTCTTCTTCCTCTTGTACTGTTGGCTGCTGAGAAATGAAGGCTGATGGATCTTGAGAGTCGGTCCCTAGATAGCCCTCAGGCCCTGTTACAAAAACCCAGAGTATAAATGTTACACATTTTCAAAAACACCTAGGAAGCAAAAACCAAACAAGTTGAATATGTGATGCGATAAAGAAGAAACCAGTTAGTCTAGAAGACAAGACTGATAAGGCAGGTTCTTGCACCAGAAATTTTATTTTTAAGGGTTTCCACAACTTATTTTCTTTAATCAGATTTCAGAGATAATTCCCAATAGTTCAAATTAAGAAAAGCTTTTAGTTTCTGCCCCAACTGCTGAAACGGCCCTCACATTATGGCCACAAATGCTTCCTAAAAGATAAAAAAGCTTTTAATCTAAGACTCAGTGCAATTTAAACACAACAGCCTAAGGCTCCAAGTCCCAGTTTCACAGCATGAAGGCTGTTAGTTCAACTGCTTGAGAAAGACCAAGTATCTGAAAAGCATGTGCCATTTATTCCTCTTAGGGCTGAAGAATAAGGACACAAAGAGGATTACGTTATAGATAATTTTGGAAACTCCTGTTTTTAATATAAATATGGGCACTTTGGTTTTAAACCTGAAAAATAAACATATAGAAATAAAGTAATCAACGCAGACCACGAGATACCCTCATATAAACATCAAGGCACACTAAGGTTAGTTATTTCAATTAACTCCTAAAACTTGCTAAATTCTTCCCCTGCAATTAAATGAATAAATTCATGGGGGTTTTTCTACCTTAGAGACAACTTTTTCATTAGTTATGAAATTATTTTGAAAAACTGAGTGTCTCCTTTAGCTACAAGAGCTAACAAGTATCTAGTGAGGCATGGTTTGGATTAAAGCCTGACCTTGGGGATATATGATCATTCGCACTCCGAATACTTCAAGTAACAGCTAGAATTTTAGATTATCACTCTTATAAATAATCAAACTAACAAAATCCAGACTTAAGATACACAGAAATCTAAATAATGAATCATACATATAACATCTGACAGTCTAAAGAGAAGTGTAGAAGCCAGCAGGTACAGCTGTGTTTGCAACAGCCATGGCCAGACAAGCTTCACAGAATGACTTCAACTTCTGCTGCTAAATCCATAATTAAAAGGCTTAAGGTTTCAAAACTGTGAGTTCTCCACTTCCAACCTATTGATCCTTTTTAAAGGAAAGCAGCAAACATAGCTAGTCCTCTATATATCAAAGCACAGACAGCTTTGGTTTTGGAAAGAATTCAAGTAGGCAGTGATCCAACCTACAGTAAGAAGCAGATCTATGAGCTGCCATCAATCAGGTGTTTTTTAAACAGCTCTGCCACAAAATAGCATCTGTGCAATATTAATGAGACTTACGATCATCTGCATCTAATTTTTCTTCATTCGCTGAAAACTTCTTACTTTCTCCATCATCTTCATTTTTTTTCTTAGTCCAAAAGAAAATACTGCAGTTACCAATATTGTACTTATTTTTCAGGATATACCTGAGTAACATTATATTCACAACATTTATGCAGCCTGCACAGAAAGAGGACAACATGGAAGCCATATAAAGAGAGGAGAAGAGGAATATTAGAAACCCAGCTAAGTATAAGACAACAAGGATTCCTCAGGCTCCACAGGAGAGGAGAAAAAACCCAAAAGAACCCCAGAAACAAACAACAAACCCACACACATAAATACACCACATTTTTGCACAAGGAATAAGCAGAGGGGTTAGCTGAGAAGCAAAACACATCAAATAATGAGTAGAAGTTATTCCACTCATTCTTTTCTACTGTAATGTCAATATAATGGGGTATTTTATAATGCACAGAAGGAAAAACAAGTGAAATCTCTAATCTTTGCTCACTAATGTCTGTATCACAACAATTTATGATCAGTGACTCGATATCTAGAAAAGTGTAATCAGTCTAACAGGAGTTAGATCCATTCCTGTGGCTCAGAGAAGGACACAGAAAATACTTGCTTTGCTTGAAACTCTTCATTTTCTTTCCTGTCAAATAAACTTAACTAGAGATATGGAAAGCTCACAGTTAGTTTAGCTTCAGTATAAACCACACCAACACAGCCTCCCATGATCAAAGAGCTTACATGGCATCTGCTCCAAGACTACTGCCTCACTGACTAATTTAACAATAAAACTTAACAGAGATTATCAGTCATTTGGTAGTCTACCAATTAGCTATTTTTAAGCTAAGTAATTAGCAACTTACTAACTTTCTTCAAGTAAAGCTTAAGATTGTTGGAACCAGATGACCTTCAAGGTCCCTTCCAACACAAAACATTCTATGATTCTACTATATCACCAGCTTTTCCTGGATCTTTTTTTCCTGAGTCAGCTTTCACATTTCATTTTTCCTGGCTACACTAGTCTCTAAAGAACCAGTAATTGGCAAGTTACCAACATTATGACCTGCCAAAATTCAGTCAGAAGGAAGTCAATAATGAACAGTGACTTCTTAAATCACTCTGTTAAAACAAAGGGTACACTTGGACATTTGGACATTTGCTTATTAAATAATTCACTGTGTTATCAAGCCTGTACTATATTGTCTGGCTATGGAAATAACTAAAACCCCTTAATAATGTGACCACACAAAAAGGTTATCATGCAGTTTAAAAGTATATGTATCACCAATATAAATGAAATTCTAACACTAATCAAGTCAGCTATCGCTATTAAATTGACAACATATAATACTCACAAAAGGCTTTTAATAAGTGTTTTCAGAAATGAGCATGCAATACAATATAGCTTCAAAGTAGTAGTTTCCCTACCTTTTTCTTCTTGTCTTTAAACTGCTTTATTAAAGTGATCAAATGCTCCACTAGAAACATGAAGTACAAGCCTCCAAGTGCTGTAAGTCCTTTCCATGTAGAATCCAGGTAAGCACTCTCCTCTGTACTTTGAAACACAGGATGTTTGTGCATAGAGCCTTCGTTTTGTTCAGTCAGAGGCTTTTCATGGTGATGGTGATGGTTTCCATGAGACTAAAGGGAGAACCACATGGGAAAAGTTATTACATTCAAAAGAACTGTAACGTAAGAAACATAGAAAGTATTTTTCCATATTATTTTCCTCATGTCTGGAGGCCAAACTTGACAATTTTCACAAGGTAAATGTGAAAACTCTGCATACAGACTCAAACAGTTACAAAGCAATCCATTGACTGGAAATGTGTTGATGGGAAGAAACATTGTAAGGACTGAGAATAGGCCTGGTATTTACCCATTCACTGAAGCTACATTCTTTTACTTTTTTGAAAGCTGGAACAAGTTACTTTTATAAGGGGAAGTAGGCAAATGTCCGTTTAAGAGCTTCAAGAAGGGAATTTGGTTGCTAAATTTCTACCTATTTCATTGTTCATATTACATAAAAACAACTCCATAGTCTATCAGGTAATATTTTCCCTGGACTTCAGAAATGCTTGATTCTAATAAACAAATTACTACAGATAAGCCATCAACGTAAGTGGTTTATAACAGAAAATAGTTGATTATCCATTCCACATTTAAAGAGCAATTTCCACTATCTGTTAAGTCCATTAAACTGGAAAAAGAACAGGCAGCACTGCCATAAACCACTAAAAACATTTATGCAAAATTCTTGCATCCAAGGAACAATAAGTGACTTGGTAGCATATATGACTAAAAAAAGGAAATAGAGGGATAATGCTGTGAAGTTCTTGCACTGTAAGGACTGTGAACTGAGTAACACAAACAGTTTCAAATGGAAAATCATTCCATCAAATAATCTATCTTTAATCTATCAAGGCTGAAAAATGACTCACCAAACTGGTATTAATTAAAAGGGATTAAAATTATCATTAAGTATTACAGACGGGTGTCAAGTTCTCCGAGATGAGAAATGAAACAGTAATTAATACTTACATGTGGAAGGAGGTGTAAGAAGGCATCTCCACTCAAGGTCCCCACAGCCAGTGCCACAAGAAAACTTAGAAGAAATTTGAAAAATACGCGATTCATCAGCGGCACCAATATAACACCCAGTAAGGAAAGAAAACTGATGACGGAGATGGATATAAAGCCACCAATCCAGGCTGGTAAAAAAAATAAAATAAAGTAGTAACAACAATAAGTATCAGCTGTACATGATTTTGTTTGCTTAACATTTCTGTTATCAAACACTTCTGATCACAGGTAAGCCACAAAGATTCATAACCAACAGAAATACATTTCCATTAAGCTTTGATGTTAAAAAACAACCTACCTATCTGCAGAGAGTAACTTTTTGGAGGAGTTTCAGCTTTTTCACTAGTTGCATGGACTATGCAGTACTTGCCATCGATCTGATTAATAAGAGCAGGACAGAGGTAACTAAATTCTGTAGCAGACAACAATACTTGAGTGCCTATTCCATGTGACTGCATCAGTTTTGAAGCATTTGAGCACTGTGGAAATAAGACGTTAAAGATTAACCAGAACCAAAATACCATGATATATCTTAAAAGGACTACGCATCCCCTCTTACTTGAAATGCAGTGGCACCATATGAAAACAGCTGTATCAACACAGCTCAAAAACTGGTAACAGACCAATTTAAGTAAAAAATGTTCCTCCACCCCTTTCCTCTCCCAGAAAGCTCGTTTGGGAGTCCTGGTAGATGACACATAATTATCACTCATTCTCAGCACAAGTGGGTCAGATGCTTTTTGTTGTATAAATAGAAAAAGCTTAATGCTTTTCATTCCGTTTTAAAGGCCCCACAAGGAAGCTGTAACAAGATCAAATACCTTTTTACAGAAGTGACTACTATGGAAAGTCTTGCACAGAGCATGTTCTACATACACTTCTCTAGTAAAGAGCTCCCCATTGGATGACCTGTGTGTAGTCTCACCAAGTTTAAAGAACACTAGTACTTCTGCTTTGACTGTGCAGAACACAGCAACAACTTGCCAATTCAGTGCCTACAGTGACACGTTACACAACACCCACTCTAAATTACCTGGCACGGCTGCAGATGTTAAGACCCTAGTTGCCTTTTAAAGGCTTTAACAGAAAAGGATTTGACTGTGTAAGAAAACTGTCTACAACACAACTATTGACTTTATTGGCCCTACTTTTTACTATTTTAAAGTACCAGATAACTTTTTGACGCAATCTTTTTTACAGTTGGTTTCTATATACAGTCTTGAAGATGGGGAGGGGAGGGGGTTGAAGGAAGATGGTTCTATGCTATCACAATTGTGACAGCTTTGATAAGAATGACAGTATTTTAACTAATTTTTTTACTTTCATCACATTATCAGGAAAACAAGACAGAGACTGACTTTAAGACAGAACTGCAAGTTTCAAATTTTAAATGTTTTTAATTTTTAGTAATATTTTAAGATATTATATAAATCGTAAATGTATTAAACAAAGTGTACGTTTATACTTAGTTTTCCTCTGAACTTGTGAACGTGACACAACATTCCTTCAAAATGTTAAGTTTCAAGGAAAGTAGTTTGCATGTGTTTTGCCACGGGTGTGGTTACACCACAAAGCTTGCACCCAGCTGAATGGCAAGCATCCAACAAATAAGCCATGACAACATTCCCAGTGGATCCAGATCCCTGAGAATACAGCAGAATCGGTCTCACCTCTTGAGTGCTTTGTTTTTTCAGTTTAGAATACAGGTAACTTCCTCCTTCCGACTCCTTTAGGGAGGCACGAGATTCATTTGCCTTGCTGACAGCAAGCCAGCTCGCATTGTGGCCGCCCGTGACATTGACGGCATTGGGGCTGGTCAGCCCTGAACGAGCAACTGTCTTGACTTCCCCAGCTTGCACATTCTGCAACTCAGAGTGGCCACCGGCAGAAGCAGTGATGACCGATGCCATTATTTCATTAACGGTGTTCTTGCTGCGTACAAAGTTCTGCTGGTGTTCCACATTCTCCACTTTATGAAGTTCCTTCACATGGCTGTTCCTGCGGTCCTTGTTAGCATCAGATTCATGGTTTGGACAAGCAGTCTTCTCGGAGTTTTTACTCAATGAAACATGATTATGGTGAAAGTGATGATCGTGATCATGGTCATGATCGTGATCGTGGTGATCATGGTCGTGATCGTGGTGATCATGCTCGTGATCATGGTGATCATGGTCGTGATCGTGGCCTATTTTAATCCTTTTCATTTTATCTATACCTATGTTCTGGAGAAGTTTTCTAAAGCCGTCAATTGATAGAGAGTTGTTTTCTCCATAACGATGAAAAAGTTCTTGAAGGTGAAACTTCTGTATTAGTCCTGCCAAGTCAGTATTAATGCCCACTGTCTTTTCTGCGAAAGCTCTCTCTGATGTATGCACAACAGTAACAGTCTCCACTCCATGATGGTAACTTTCACACAGCAGTATGGAAAAGGATACAACGAAAATAACTGATACCGTACTCTCCATTGCAGTTCCTTTTTAGCAGTGCAAATAATCTAGAAAAAGAGGAAAATTTTAACAGTTTGCATAGAACCGATCACATCTTCCTCTGTAACGCTAGTTCATAATTTGCTTAAACAAAAAAAAAACAAAAAAACCCACACAACAAACAAAATGAAACCCTGCTCAAAGTATCAATGCAGCAAGAGATATTTAAATTTCGTATACATTCGGCACTTTTCCCAGATGTGTGGCCTCCGGCAACAGGAGATGAAGCTGCATACAAAGTGAGGTCATTGGCCATAAACACCTCCCCAGGTGCAAGCTTACCTTTGTTTAGCTCCGCCTGAGTCACTGCTAATACTGACTAAACAATGACAGCCCTCAAAGGTGCACCAACTCAGTTCTAGGTTAGGCTTTTCTCATGCTTAAAAGAAACCCTATAATTTCTCTCTTAGCAATGAATAAGTAGTATGAATTATATGCTTCTGCTTAAAAATCGAAATTCCCAGCCTTTAATCACTGGATTTTCTGGAGGTTTTGGCAAACCAGCTAGGTGAGTGCTTCCACCACTCCACAAAAATGCGTTTTTTTATGCTGTCATGTTCTGTCTGTGTTTTAACATTACTGCCGCACGGCTCCTTTCACTAGGCAGGCAGACCATTACTGTGGACCAGTCGCTCACAAGCGTTTGCATGTTTTATTCCATAAATACTCATGAATACTCCAGCAAGGCTGCGAATTAACTGCTATGGAAGCTGTGTGCAGGGCTACCTACGCCCGAGGGCTGCCTCAGCTCTTTTTCAGGGAGACACAGAGAACACAACCTAACGCAGAGAACCTCAGAGTTTCCAAAATATTATAGTCAGCCTTAAAAACCCCACACTGCCGGCGGAAAGGGACGGCTGAGAGGTGACCTCATTAATGTCTGTGAGTATCTGAAGGAGGAGTGCCAAGAGGACGGATCCAGGCTCTTCTCGGTGGTGCCAAGCAACAAGACAAGAGGCAATGGGCAGAAACTGATGCACAGGGAGTACCACCGGAACGTGACGGAAAAACTTATTTACTGTGGGGGTGACCGCGCACTGGAACAGGTTGCCCAGGGAGGTTGTGGAGTCTCCCTCACTCTGGAGACACCCAGGAACCATCCGGACACCATCCTGTGCCATGTGCGCAAGGACGGCCCTGCTTGAGTAAGGAGGCTGGACCAGCTGCTCCTCCCGACCTGACCCGTGGCTCCGCGACCCGCCGGA
>VZRE01004475.1:94506-144743 GCA_013396775.1 Cephalopterus ornatus | reverse complement strand
GGCGTCACGTGGGGCTGGCGGAGCTGCGGCTTCCACGCCGGCTGGGGCAGCCCCGGTGGTCCCGCCGCCCCCTCGCCCCCCACTCCGCGTGTTGCCGGTGCCCTGCGGCGGCTGCTCCGGTGCTCTGCCCGGGGCTACAGGGGCCAGCCCGGGAGGAACCGTGCGGGCTGGGGAAGAGCAAAGCGGGAGAAGAGTCAGCAGCGCGGAGGAGGTGGCCCGGGAGGAAGGGCTGGGATCCCGTAGAGAGTCCTTATTTACAAAAGCACTGAAATTTGGGTTTGGTGTTTGTTTGGAAGATGGCGGTTCCGTGCGAGGTGTGAAGTACTCCCCAAAGAGTTAAAAGAATGAGAGTCGGGTTCGTCCCGGAAAACACGAGTTGTTCTGGGCTGGCAGCAGCGGTTTGGGTGATGATGCTGGGTGTGGTAGCATCCCTTGGAGGTTTGGAAAGGGTTTTGTACGAGGACACCTAGTCTCAAAGAGTACGTGTGCAGGCAAGCAAAGGCTGGAAGTGGGCTGACTGGTTGTAAACAAGGTGTGTGGGTAAATGGCAGGCGGTGTCGGGCTTTGTTGGCATCCACAAGGCCATGGCGGTGAGCGCTCTTTGGTCGAACTGCCATTGTAATTAACGATTTGGCAGAAGAAAACTGCACTCTGTGCACAAGTGGACAAAGTCACTGTAAGAAAGGACTGAGGTCACCTCGGAGAAAGGCTTGAAACTTGCTAAAAGCACGTAGCTTTCTTCTGAGTAGGCATACTCATTTTTTCAAACATTGCTTTGCTGTACCGCTTTTCTTACCTTGTTATGAGCCCTTCACCACTGCGTACCCCTGGCATAGGCTCTCTTACATTTCCTCCTTACTCCTCCACCATTTCCTGAGTTTCACATTCTACCATCACATGATTAATATTGCTAGTAAAGTGAGTGCAGTTGTGCTTACTGATCCCAGCTGGCTCTGTAATTTGGCCTCTCTTGTGTGATCAGTTGCCAAGGTTTTTCAACTTATTAGGGTGTGAAAACAACACTGAATCCTGCTGTAGGATCTAGCTTTACCAATGACTCCTAAATGGTATGCTAGTGACTTAAACTTAACATCCAAACCATTCTCGGCCATCTTTCTCCTTCTGCTGTCTGCATTCTTGATCTTGCTCACCAGTCAGGAGGTGACAGATCTATCTCTTTCATGCCTCCAACTCTCTGACTGAATTAAATCTCCTTGTTTTGTGAGTTCAGCTGACTGAAGGACAGGAGGGAACTATGCATTGTGAACAACTCCAGAAACAGAGAGCAACATGTCAGAAGGTTATGGATTTGTTCTGTGCAGTCACGTTTGAAGTATTAAAAAACCTGTGTCCCTTAACCTTACTCTCTTTTCTTTTTCTTTTCCCCTGGAGGAAGAGAGGGAGGCTATAAAATGCAGGAGTGGGTGGTGTTTTTTGTTTAATGCTATTTCATTTTCCATTAATACTATTTACCAGATATCTTAGTAATATTTCAGTAAAACAACATTTATGCCTAAAATGCTATTGTTAGGCATTTGATTAGGGTAAATGATTTTTTTAAAAATCTTTTCAAATTACAGCTGCTAAAGGATGGAGCCTGTTTTTCTAGCCTCTTGAATGCATCCTCTGTCTCTGTCTGTTTCATTGTGTCAAATCTGCAGTTTCCTCTCACATCTTGTCAAAGTCATGTACAGACTTAAGTGCCAGAGCTTAGGTCACACAGAACTGGTCTTCACTGCTAAAATGCTCTCTATTTTTTTTCGTTTATTTTCGTTTAATTTGAGTAGCTAACACACATCAGTTAGGTGAAAAGAACCCATGCTGGTAAAACCGATCCACCTAAAAAACTTATTTGCAGTAAAACTTGATGTCAGGTCTGTTTTATGGTACCTGAATTGATCTCAGTAAGTTTATCTCATGGTAAAATTAAAACCCTTCAGTCATTTTTGCCCTTTCTGTTAGCCATGTCTTAGTCAAACCATGAGCTCTGGAGTAGCTGTAATCAGATAAAACAAAGGTCTTGGTAACCCTTGTGGAGGGTTTAATGAATGTATAAAGATCTCTTATACTGTGGACAAATGGGAAACAATATTTAGAGAGTCAGCAGAGAGCAAACCAGGAAGCATTGTTGTCTTAATTCATCATGGGACTTCATTTTAATGGCAGTGTGTAGCTTCAGGCCTCTGTTCCTAAAAGAGTATGTTTGGAATTGAAAAGACCATCTTTGTTGGGATTTTTGGTTATTTTTTTCCTGTTCAGAAGCGTTTTTCTGGAGGTGACAGCCTTTTCAGCATGGAAAAGAGATGGATGAGGAAGAATAGGGTGGAAGTCAAAAAGTTTATGAAATACTACCGCCTGCTTAACTTCTCTGACTGGTATTGCCCAAAAATTTCTTGATTGCTTTGCTGAGTATGTGTCAGTGCAAATGCTTTAAAACGTGGTGGTTTGGAACCAGTAAGGAGCTGCCTGTTCATGCAGTTCTAGTCTCTTTGCATGGCTTTATCGCAGTTGTGTTGTATGAGCCCAGCATTACGCACTTAACGAGGGTGATGATGAAGAAGTGAGCAGGGAAGTGGCCCTGAGCATGATGCTGAGGGCCACTCTTCTGTGGTCCTTCTAAACTTCTATCCCTAAAAGTTGCTTGAGATTTGGAAAGTTTTATATTTCCTTGCCTTTTAACTTTTAATTGAGAACAGCTATGTTATTAGAAATATTAAATGTATAAATGAAAACTCTGAATGATAAAAACCAAAAATTTGTTTTAAACGGCAAAGCTGTTACCACACAATTTCTGGACCAGTGTAGCCTCATGCAAAACTCTCTTATTTTTCTTTAAAATCTCTAGTAATCCTTTTATTCTATTAACAGCATTCCGCAATTGTAAAGAAATCCCTGAATCAGCAATTCCTTCTGTTATTCTTCCAAAAAGTTCCTCTCTCAAATACCCTACTGAATAACTAGTTAGCAATTGCATTATTGATGTTATTGTATTCTAATTCCTAAGGATATATTTTAATGTAGCAATGTCCTTAGTTTGTGTGTGTGTTCTGTGATGGTTTTCAAAATATTTAGAATTCTGTCTGGAGAAAAGTAGTATTACTGGCTATGTCTGCTGAATGGCTGCAGATTTTTAGCAACCTACAAGTTGAACAAGCTCTGGGGGTTTTGGGGTTTTTTTAATTAGCACATGAACAGAGCAGTTGTTTCTTAAGTAACAAAATATATATAAATATATGTCTTTCAACAGAGATGCTAACAAGCAGTGCCAAAGCCCTTACCTAAGAATCTCCAGGACCTTCTCCTGCGCTCCTGTCTCTCTTCAGTGGCTCATTCTCATGTCAACAGATTCTTTCCCAAAGACCTCTCTGAAATAGAGAGGTTTTAGCAGAAGAAATAATTATTTGGAAGCTGCACTGGAGGAGTATTAGATCGTTTTGTGTTGTGCTTAGCTGCACAGACATCCAGGGAAGCACTGACTGCCAGGGTGGGGCTTCAACTTGTGTCTTACTTTTTCTTACGAATCGTGGCTATAGTCATTTCAATTTAGACATGCTTGCAAGTAATTTCTTCAGAATGAGCCCTAAAATGATTAAAAGGGTAAAGAATAGAAATAAAACATGAAAGTTATGCTGTTTTTCCCTACAGAGCATCTTTTGTCTTTACCCTGATCAATCAGTTATTGAAGTCATTGGGAAAACTCCCTAGGGGTTTGCACATGTTATCACAGGCACTTATAAACCAGTTTGGGTCTGTTGGTGTTCTTGTGTTCAGTGATTTTGATTGTATTTTGTGTTCTTCAATGCTTATGATGCATCTAGAATATCAGTATTGAAAATAATTTGTAAATTTTTAAGCTGGGCTTGATAATGTAACAATAACACGGAAAATTGGTTAATCTCTGCATGATGTGGTCAGAGACTGATTGCCGTGAGCACAGAGGAGTGGTAACAGGAGGTTGAAACTCCAGTGACCAAATCAGTGGGAAAACATCAGGGAAGAACACCCTGATCTGGATCTCAGACTGTGAAAGGAGGAGGATGAGCCCCAGGACCAAGTGTGAAACTCACCAGACAAGTTAATGGAAGAGGCTCTCTGGGTTACTACAGATACCACATCCTCCTGAAAGGGACATTGTCCTTGCATCCCATAATGATTTCAGAAATCCTTGGGATTGTGCAAGACTTATTATAAAACATTTAGGGGAAGGACCAAGGTAGGGAAAAGGAGGATCATGGTGTTTTGAGAAGGAAGAAATGTGAGAAGATAGGGAAAGGTAGCAATGAGGGCCAGTTGTAAGGCTGCTGCTAGGTACCTGATCACTGCTGCTTTTCCAGCATTGCTGCTGAACTCCATTTGTAACTGTTTTCATGGATGAGAGTGTGTCTGTCAGTGGATGGGCAGCTAAGTACCGATGACAGCAGTCACAGGGGCCCATGCTTCTGTGATACCAGCAGCTAGAAAGACTGGAGTGTGTGTAGTTCTGAGTGCCAGCAACTGGACAGATCCCAGTCATAGGTATCCATGTGTCTGGAGTGGCAGCAGCTGAAAAGACTGGAGTACATGTGTCTTGTATGGATCTGTACATCACTGTGTGTAATTACTAATAAGCATGAAGCTGGATTAGCAGGCTAGTAAGATAAGAGGCTTGGGAGCCAAGTACTGGAGATACTAGAGAACCCTGGGTATGGTCTATGGGAGGGACTAGGAACTCCAAGCCAACCTAGGGAAGGACCCATGTGGTCAGGGGACCAGCTGTAAGAGAGCCTGTTAGCACATGCCTTTGTACATGAGGCGACTGTGGATTCAGGGGCTGAGTATAGATTAAGACCAGTTACCAGGGAGAGTCAAAGGGTGTGTGTCACATGCTCCAGGGGGTTTGGGAACCAGCAACTTGTGTTGACGTGCAGGCCTTAGGGGCTTTTATGTCCAGATGCCAGCCACTGGAGACACCAGAAGATCGAGCAGGCAGATGGACAGTGGAGTGTCTATGAACAGCCACAGGAGTACTGTATGGAGTATGTGTTCCTTGTTTGCAGGCTTTCATCCTGATCAGCCAGACAGGGGAACAGTATTGTGGGGGCTGGTGCTGTTGGTGATTGTGGGAGGGCTGTGTTTTTTGTCTGTGTATCTGTGTGGATAGCTGTGTGTGCATGTGTGTACTGTACACCTCCACCTATTGAGAAAACATGCTCAACCTCACTATTGGCATCCTGGCCTCTACTGGGCAACAAGATTTGGTAACCTCTAATAATTGCTGTTGTTTGGGTATTGTGGTGGTATTGGGTCTAGGCAGAGAAAGGCTGAGTTTTCAGGAAGGAAAAGAGTGTAAGCAACAGCAAAGTATACTAGAAAAGAATATGGAGAAAATGAAGGAGGGGGGGAGGGGAAGAGAGAAGCACTTCAGAGAGACCTATTCAGAATTGTAGAACAGTGCACTTTGTTATATAGCAAGGCTATATATATACACACACAAAAAACACAGTACAATAATATGCAATAATTTTATACGTTCTTGTGGATGCTATTGACTGAAAGATGCTGAAGGAGGAGAAAAACAGCATTTATTCATGCATGGCATGCTTTTAAGTACTATAAGTTATTATGTATCTTCACAGGAGAATTTACAACATAATTACGAGGTATCCCAGGATGGAAATTCTGTTCCTTTGTGCCACTGGAATATAATAGTCAAAGTGTCTGAGTACAGTTTATCATCTGGAGCTTAGAGCTTTTATTTACTTCTAGTTGTCAAAGCTGCGTCTTAGAACATGCATGTTTTATGTATGTCAAAAACACAGGGGTAGCAATTCTTTCATCAACAACTTTCTACTTAATTCAAAAAAGTTATATTAAAAAAATACAGAAGCAATAGCTTCCTCATTTGTTTGTTCCTTTTTATCATGTGTGATTGCATAAGATTGCCTGAATCTCAAGTGCCCTGACTCAGTCAGCAGAGGCAGGCTGCAAATCTTACTGGGATAGCTCTGGGCTTTTTGACACTCATTGCCTTCACTTCTGTACTTGAGCCAACAATGCAACAATCACTTACAAGAAAATTCATGGTGAAGAATGATGTTTGTGGTAGCAGCACATTTTTTGCAGTTTTAGGTGCAGTGTCTTGTAAAAGGAATGTTGCACCAGGATGACCTCTGCGGTGGCTCTGTTATTTAGGCTGAATGCAGGACTGGATTTATGGCTAGCCACCTTTCCCTTTGACACAGCCTGCTCCTTTTTTGCACCATGATCTGCTTTGTCCTAACAGAAAAATGATGCCGCTTTGGTTTGTGTATTTTGAAAATGGATTGTAATAATGGAAGCCGTAACTGTTTAATGAACTGTGGGAATAAAGTTTTGGAATTCAGATTGCTTTGGAAAGCTAGGACAGTTAAAAGCTGGATTCAAAGAGCGTGTGTAGGCACAGCAGTTTTAGCTGTATTTTAGGTTCTCTGCTGGATACAGAAGATAATTGGAAGGCATGCATTTGGAAAGTTGTCTTTCTAAACCCAGGTTTAAAATCAAAGTTTTCAAAGCGAAATGTCTCTGAAATTGCTGAAGCTAATGAATACTTAGCATCTCAGAATCTAAGCCTGCTTATTTACATTCTTCGCTCTGGATCTAGCATTCCCATCCCATTTTAAAAGGCTGTCTTTAATGAATAATGTAAACTTAAATTCTGATCAGTAAAGCTTTAATGGCTGCCATTAAGGTAATATTTGAAGTAAACCTGTTCTGACATAAAGCCTGGATCACAGATGGAGACATTAACTGGAAAATCTATACCTTAAAAGTATTGCTGTATTTCTGCTTGGCACTTTCTGTAAAGAAACAGCAGCACGTGTGTTGGGTAGGTCTTGGGACATGCCACAGTTGCTTGTTTACATTCTGCAGAATAGGTCGTGTGTTGTAATAATTGTACATAAGTAGCCAAACTCTAAAACTGCGTGTAGCGCTTCTAACACTTCAGATAAGCTACACCTCTGGAACTTCTTACATGCAGGGTTTCTGGATATCCAGCAGCTGACCTCTAACGCTCAGGACTTCTTGTAACACTTCTAGAAGTAGGAGACCTGTTGTTTGTCTCAAGACTTGCCTGTTTTGACAAACTGTTACTCTGATGTTGTGTTAAATTATTGCTGCTTTCAGATGTGCTTGTTACAAAACTGTGATACCAAAGTAACCTCATACAGGGGACAGATGCCACAGTAATATTTAGGATTATTGTCATTATATTTTCTTTTTCCTGGTATGTATTAAATTTGGATGGTATAATATCTCTTGTGAAATAGAACACTAGTAGATAACTTGAAAACCTGGCACTGCTGGGGTTTTTTTCCTATCAAACTAATTTCCTTTGAACCTGAAGCAGCATCCATCAGATCTTGTCAGCAGCAAAATGAGGCACGACTGTATATTGTCAGTGGAATAACAATTAGGCTTTAATTTTACCACACGTCCAATCAAAAGAGCTATTGCTTTCACATGATGGCAGAAGGTCATTAAAACAAATGATCTTGCTGCCAGACAATGACAACAAAACCACAGCTCAGTAAGTAGCGTATCTGTTATTGAGCACTGACAGCACACTCAGTGCTGTGCTGCACTCATTTTTTCATTCGGAGTTGTTTCAGGAGATCTGATGGCCTGAGAGCTATAGCTAAAACATTGTCTACTAACCTGACTTGTTAAGATACAATATTGTTTGCCTCAGACATACAAGTACACAGGTACCTTTGATGTCATAGCTGTCAAATTCTGTAGCTCTTCCTTTGCTTTCAGCTGCGCTTGCAGTTTTAATTCTTAACAATCTTTTCCAGAGGAAACAGCAGCCTGTCCTTTAGTACCCTTAGTGGTGGTTCTTCAACCCTGGCAAAGTAAGTGCTGGTGCATTACTTAAGATGTTACAGTTTGTCTGGGTTCAGTCATTGGGATTCTCTGAAGTGTTTCACTTCATATTCTGCTGTGAACCATGTTCAATGCTGGTTCAATGTTCTCTTCTTTTTGGGACATGAAAGAACTTCCATATTCTCACTTTCTCATATTTTAGACTTTCTTCTTGTAAGACAGTTGCTTGTTTTCCTTCCTTCATCTTGAGAGCCAACTACTCCACAGAATTCCAAAGTCATGCAGTCCCTACTGTATAATTGAAAGGTGCTATTCACAGGTCTGACTCAATCACACAAAGCTACTAAAATGTGTTAATGTTTTTACATTCAAAAAATAACATTCGAAAAACTCTACATACTGATAATAGATACTAATTCCCCTACCATTTATGCTTTTGTCTGTGCAAAAGTAAAATAGAGAAACAAAATGAGAAATAGAGCATGAGTGACAACAAAAGAAAATCCTACTCTATATGTAAGAATTTCAGTTCAAGTCTGCAATTTTTTTCTGTGCTGAGTTTTTCCACTGATTTTGCTCAACAATACCATCAACACTGAGAACTGCTGCAGAGATGCTGCATTGGTAGCAATCAAAAAATATTTTTGTGCTTGTTGCACAATAATCTAGACACCCAGTTTGTGATTTTTTTTCTGACTAACAACTTCTTAAAAAGGAAAAATTTGCACTGATGGTAAATGGTCCTGTGAGAGGCCCTTGGCCTGTCTGTAAATCAGGTTGCAAGTGAGCATCCAGAAAATGAGCACTGTGTAGTCATTGACCCAATGACCGCATCTCTTTCCCCCTGCTCCACAACTGAGGAGAGTTTATTTTTTTCAAAGTGTCAGCAGAATGTTTTTAACAGTGAAGAAAAAAAATGATGTAGCTGTTACCCAAGTCAATTGTAGTCTCCAAGCCTCCTGATAATAAGCAGATCTCTTCATAAGTGCTGTCCTGAGAAAGTGTGGTGCCTCCTGTCTGCTTCATTCACCAAATGCAGAGATCAGATATTTGGGTTAGAGACTTACAGATACATGAAAACCATTGCCTGTACTGTCTGTGGCAGCCAGTCCTGGATGGGTGTCCCGACTTGATGGAATGGGAATGTATGCTAATTGAGTGCAGCACAGCTCTAGTAAGTCCGATTTTTCAATGAGGTGTATTCTAAAAGCTTTACCTGAAGCCATTGACCCAATGCCCAAGAATTAATTTGGACTAACTTTTACAAGTTGGTGAAAGGATGGAGCAAAAACGAGACCTGAAGTGTGAGAAATCCTGTCGTCCAAGGAAAATATTTTAACTAACAGTGTAGTTGTGGGAAAAGGAGAAAAATATTTTTTCATGACCTAAGTTCTCACACTGCCACTTCAAATGTGGTGGATCAGAAAAACCTTCAGGTATTTTCCATGCTCTGTCTCATAAGCAGTTATGGCTTAAATCCTAAAGAGGGGAATGGAGGCTTGTAAGAATTTACATTAAATATGTGTGTTTAGTATAAAAAACTTAATATCTACCTGTTGTGAATTCATGACTCCATATTGAGCTTTGTTTTCTCATGGTTACTTTAAAACTCTAATGTACTGCTTATTAAATGTCTTTGGAAATTAATACCACTGTTCATGTCTTTAAAATACATTTCTAGTGTTTTCACTTCAAAGAAAATTTGATTCACATACACTTTAGTATTTCAGAAATGAGCATGGAGAAGAGAAGGCCAAAGATCACTAATCATAATTATTAAAAAAGTGACCCAAATGCTGAAAGAAAGCCTGAGTGGCTGAAAGTTTCCACTCTTTTAAGATTAAAATATTAATAAAATTTGCCTTCTGCTATCAGTGATTCAGCAATCTCTGCCTTCAGAGATTTTTTGGTGAACATGAGCCCAGAAAATCAAAACAGACTTTTTCAAATAACTCAAAAGGTTGAATACCAGATATTTCTGGACCATATTTCACACTTTATCGTGTGTTTCTGGACTCATGATAAAACCTCCACAATCGCTAGCACTTCAGTCAGCAGCCAGAGAAGGCTTCTGCAGAAAGATGCAAAATGCAGAAGGATCTAATACTGCACTTAGAGCAATGTTTGCTCTGTTATTTTCTACAGATGCTTCCTTCAGGAATTTGTCCTGGGACCTGCATATGCTGGTCTTCCTTTCTACCTACTTTATGCTCCTTGTACAAAGATGATGTGATTTTTGGGGTTGTCCTGTGCAAGGCCAGAAGCTGGACTTTGATGATCCTTGTGGATTCCTTCCAAATTGGGATATTCTATGATTCTATATTTCTTCATCTGAGTCTTTCTAATGAAGTTTTACCTTTGCCTGTAAACAATATATTCCTTGCACAGGCAACTGCCCTTTTTCTCCTCAGGAGACGAGAAGGAAAGATGAAGCTTTACATACTTGAAAACACGTACCAAAATACTGCATTGCACATGCAGCTGCCTCTTTGGGTGTAAGCTGCTGGAACTGATAGAGAGGGCTTTAAAGTAGAATTGATGAAAGGGGATACCAACACCATTGCAGTAATAAGACATAGGTTGGCATGGCATTACCTGAGGGTGGTGAGCACTCACGGGAATATTTGCACTGCTCCTGGGAGCACGGATAGCTCTGGAGCATATCTGAAATGCTTGTACACCACCATACACAGTATGAGAAACAAATAGCATGAACTGGAAGCATTGGTCAGAGCACAGAGCTGCTGTATCACTGATGTTAGTGAGACTTGGTGGAATGAGTCTCCTTTATCAAAGGACATCCTAAGGGTAACGGAGAGGTCCAGCAACACAAAATGTAATACTGAAGAAAAGCCACATTGGTAATGGTTAATTAGTTTGTGGGCAGCTTTGTGAAGCACAGCTACAGTGTTGTTTGGATGGCACGTACAAACAAGCTCTCCACTTTCTGATTGAACAGCCCATGAAGCTGTTCTAGCCCAAAAGCCAGAGAACCCATTAGCAAGACATCAAGTCAGAACTTGTCTCTCCAGTGTTCTTGAAGAGCTTATTAGGTCAGATTATGCCAGACTCTAATGCACTCACATATGTGTCAGCAAAACAGGCTTGCATCTGTGCACAAGGTTAGACAAAGATTAAAAAGAAACTTCTTTATGGACAGTCCATTTAATATACTATAAAGTATCCATAGTAGGTTTGTGAGCTGAAGGAATTTGAACAGTCAAATATGTAAGTAAGCAGATAAATATACACACACACGTGTATCTATATATATTTACACTTTATATATATATATATAAAATGTGTTGCTTGGGGTGATTTGGTTGAAGATATATGAGTTAAGTTGGCAGTATTCTCTTGACTATGGATAAGAACTTCCTGTCAGCTATGTGAGCAGTAAGGGGTTAACCACTGAGTCATTATTACTGGAAATGCGTTCCAGCACCAAAATAATGGAGGCCCTAGTGTTTGATTTTGTGCTTCCTGGCAGGAAAAATTCATCTTGTGCCTTAGTCAAGAATCAAACTGAGGAGTAGGGAAGGATGATGGTAATAATGTCACAGAACTTGTCAAAAACTTGTTGCTTGCCGAATATTCAGGGAGATGGATCAGACCATTTACTTAGCATAAAATAAATAAGTGGATAATCTGAGATAAGCCTGACTTCTGAAGTCTGATAGTATTCCCAGGCCCTGGGAATACTATCGTTCTACAGGCTTTTGATCAAGTCTTTTGTAAACAGGCATATGTTTCCTTAACTTTTTCTCCATGGTAAACACTCGGTTACCTGAAGTGTTTGGTTGCCTACTCGCATAACACCAGGTTCTGGGCATGAGTCTTTCTCATACTTACTAAAATAAAGTAATATACAACAGTGTTACCAAACAGAAGAGGGAGAAAACTGTTGCCAGTAGAATAATGGCAAGCAAATTGAATTTTAGAATATAGTATTATTTATGGAATACCTTAGCTTTCCAAATTCCACTGTAAATAACATTGTAATTAATTAAGTCATACTCTAAGATTTTAATTTTCACTTTTTAATGATGATAATTTTGTGCCTGAATGCATACTTTACAAGTCAGTGTAGGATAGATATTGTTCATTTGAAGCTGAGGCACAATGTTGGGACAGAATCTCAATAATTATTGTTCTATATATATGTGCTATTCATTCTAATTATGGACAGCTGAAAATGCAGCTGCAAAATTGTCATATTCAGTACACTGTCAGGACTCATTACTGGCAAGGTCTTTTAATTTTTAGAATACAGTATTTTAAGCTCTCTGTGTTCCTTGAGTCTCTGCGCAGATGTTTTGAACATTATTTTCAAAAACTAGATTTTACAGACTCTGGACACAGTATTTTTATGTTTAGGGTCTTTTTGTGGGAAAATAATAATTTTTAAATTAAGTAGATGCTTATAAGCTTAAATGTTTGTATACAAACATTTTAACAAGGCAAAAGCTTATAATTAGGAACTGATAAGCAGAGACTTTAAACAACTCTACCATCTTCCTTGAAAATAGATGAATAGTGAGCAAAACCAGAAAAGCAGTTTTAAAAAATTGCTAGGTTTGAAAGCTTTAAAAATGGTAAAAGGGTAATGAATTCTTCAGACCTGAAGGTTTGTCTCTGAACAATGGAAAAAAAAAGACACATATTATGTACTTAAGAGAAGAAAAAAATGCTACTGCCAATCTTTAATATTTTGGATACTGTAATCTTGCAGAAGCTTTAGTAGCTCTCCATTGCCAACATCTAAAATTCCATCTAAATTTCTTTTTCTTACAAATAAATATTCTAAAAGGAGTTTATCCGTGGTGTCTTTAACTACATTTGCTGTAGTTATTTTGACTGAAAGTTTCTTCTCTGCAATCATAGAAAAAACACAGCTAACAACTTTTACTCCTAAAAAATCACTCCCTTTGCTACTGTTACAACTGTGTCATTTATGATGTTGCTATGTAGAAACTGATGGCTTTAACACTTCATACTCTAAAAGGGACAAAGCAGTCCCTTTCAATCTTTTTTGCTCCCAAGAGAGTTTTGCTGTCATACAGTGTGTGTTGATCTAAATCTGAAATTCTCAATTCTGTGAGCATTTTCTCTCTGTATTTTTTTATATAAATTGCAGGTTTTGTGTCTTATAAATGGCATGGTTGCTGTTTGCTTTGAAACATAGCCCACCTTCTCATAGCTCTGTCCTCAAGCCTAAAATCCACTGATTTAAATGAGCAATTGTTTATATTTTCCTCAATTTTATATAATTAAAAATAGGATTAGAAGCCACAAGAAGAATGGTCTTCATTAATAAAGGTCATTTCAAACTGTAAAATTCACAAGATCAATTACACAGTAATTGATAGCATATCAGGCTACATAGCTATACATAGCATATCAGTAGCATATCAGGCCACGCCTGGAATACTGTGTTCAGTTCTGGTCCCCACAATTCAAGAGGCATGCGGACTGACGGGAAAGGGTCTAAAGGAGGGCCATGAAGATGATCAAAGGGCTGGAGAACCTGACCTGTGAGGAAACACTGGAGTTAGTCACTCCCTGGAGACAACAGGGCTCAGAGGGATCTCATCACAGTACTCCAGTACTTAAAGGGTACAAAGAGAATAACCTGTTTTTTTTAGAAAAAGAAAAATTCTGGCCTATCAGAAGCTTGTAGGTCTTTGTTGCCTTATCAAACTCAATGTAAGCATGACATTTTCAGTCTTCAATATAAATAGCTTTTTAGAACCATATATTAAAAACTCGCAATATTTTTATCTGAAAAGTAATTGCTTGACATAATTATTTCATT
This sequence comes from Cephalopterus ornatus, assembly GCA_013396775.1. Taxonomy (NCBI): domain Eukaryota; kingdom Metazoa; phylum Chordata; class Aves; order Passeriformes; family Cotingidae; genus Cephalopterus; species Cephalopterus ornatus. The sequence goes on along the minus strand of VZRE01004475.1, from coordinate 131,086 downwards.
ACTGTATAGGCATTGTGATAGAAGGAGTAGCAGCCTCTAATGCAGTTTGTCTAGTGCTTTCTGCAATAAAATAAAATGGTTATAACTTTTAACAGCTCCAATTCCATCATGATTAGCTGCGTATTTTGAAAGCTTGACAGGAAAGAGTCTTTGGGCTAGGAAGGTGCTTTTTACTGCCATTATAAAAATTCCTATGGCATTGGCAGAATTTCAAATTGTCAGCAGTCATAATTTTTTTCCATGTACTGTATATTGTATGCATCAGTTTTTCACTTCCTGCCAAGACCCTTGACATCTGAGAGCACTTTGTACATATCACAAAGGTGTCCTAAACTGTAATTTCATGCAGAATTCAAAGTCTGAATGGATTGTGAACCACATGAATCTTTTCCTGTTTAGAAAGTCTGTGGGGAGGAGGAACTGATCAAGTAATAAATTCATTCTGTACCTTAATTTTTTGTCTTTAATGTGATCTGTACCCTTTGCTCTACCTATTTATAAAAATGTCTCTTGCTTCACAAAGAATATGCACAAGCTTGGGCAAGAAGACATCTAGGACAGGCACACAAGCTACCTATGAAGTTACGCAAGGAAAGCACTACATAAAGATTCTTTGTTGTTTAACCCACTAAAATAAGACTGGCCAAGTATAAACAACCTTTTAAAAAAGTAAAAGAAACAAAGTCCGTCTGGCATGGCTTGGAAACCTCTTTGTGAGTATAATAACTAATCATTGTGGGACTCCATCGTTATATTTAATGATTTAATCCTCCATCTTCAACTAGTGACATCAGAAACGTCTGCAGATCTCCAAGTTTATATTCCACTAATATTTATTTCTCTGATACCAAGAGGCTAAGTTTGCTGATAGGAAAAAAATCAGAAAAAGAAAAGAGATAGCAGGCTATTATAAATCAATCTGACATTTGGACAAATCTGAGTTACGCCAGTCAGTGCATGCATCACAGGCGAAAATTTCTAGCTGATAGCATTACACAGTTTTGGTCAATAAACTTGCAGTAACTTGAATATGGAGTGGATTTTCTTAGTGGTAGGATTCGATTTTTCATAATCATCGTGATCATGTCAAAAACCTGTAGAGCTGTCGTCACAGAAGGGGCTCATTGCATATATTGATATATTTAACGTGTAGGATCACTGTGAAGTAACTGAAGCTGGCTGGCAAGAAGTCGGTGAGGGAGCTATGCAGAGTAACTGATGTGAGTGCAGCAGCCCAGGCTTGTAACCAGGGTTAAAATCACTTGCTCTGCTGTTTCTAGCAGAACCACTGCCAGTTTAGTGTTAAGTGCAAGGTGCAGCGTTCTTCATAAAAACACTTCTGTACTTAATAAATCCTCTGAAGATTCATTGTGCTGCTTTACATAATAGGACAAGATGCATGTAGTTTTCCTTTATATATATTTGTATGTTAAATCAGTGATTCCTGCAAAAGTCACCAAGAAAGTGTTGGCATTTGGACTATGACTGCAAGGCAGTCAAATGTCTGGCTGCTAGTTACCAGTCCAGTAGCTGTGAAGTACTGTAGTACAGAAACAAACACTATAAATGTAGTAAATGTAGTTCTGGGAGACAGGACTGCTAAAACAATGACTTACATAATTTAAAATATGTGATGAATTTGTGCAGCATTTTGATTCCCAGAAGCAGCAAGTACGTTGCAGAACAGCAAAAGACCATAAAAGAGTTGTGTGAAATGTAAGCAGTCAAAAAGCCCGTTTGTCACAGATTATATTGGTAATGATATGTATCAAATGCTTAGAACATTGTTCATATCTAAATTAACAATTTTCAAACTAAAGCAATTTTAAACTAGCCTAAACCATTACTTAAGCAGATACATTGTGTCACAAAAGCTGCACAAGTTTTTAGAACTTAATGAGTGAACTAAAACCAATTTGCTGTTAAAACAATTCTTAACTCTTGGCCAAATACTCCTCATTTGAGAAATCCTTTCCTGCTCCTACCAATTAAGTTTATTATTCATAAAGACACCTCCAAAATGATGTCGCTTGTCTTCTACACTGGTGCTTTTTTATCTGATAAACACATTTTTCTTCTCTGAAATGTCACATTTGAGGTCACCAAATAATTTTCAGCTTTATTTAATTGAAGTTTGTAATTCTCATTTAGAAGTATGTACTCTGGCCTACAGAGTTGATTATGCCAGTTTCTTTTAGACACAGAGAGATTGAGAGAGGTGCAGTTTTTCAAAAGGTTCAAGCAGCACACAATTTATAGAGTTCAGTGGGACTAATGCACATAACACAGTGAGATGCATTTGAAAGTCCAGATATGCCCTTCTGTACTTCTTTAGAGTGAAAATTTCAAAAACGATGATGTGCTGAAGGGAAATGTCAACTGACATCTCTTTACCATAACTATGTGGGAGAAAGTATTGGCCTCCAGACAGCTTGTGACACAATCATGCTTCTCCAGAAACTCAGTGCTGCTTCTCACAGAAGAGCAAGTTGTATGCTTGTCCATTCTTAACTTCTATGATCTTTTCTGTACTTAGCAGATGCTGGGAACAGCTATATTATTAAAAGAAAAAAATCAAAAAATTCAGAATTTCCCTGAACATTTTTAGATATTGATTCTTCACTGTAGTGGGTTGACTCTGGCTGGATGCCAGGTGCCACCAAAGCTGCTCTTTCACTTCCCTTCTCAGCTGGACAGGAGAGGGAAAATATAACAAAAGTTCATGAGCTGAGGTAAGGACTGAAGGAGATCACTCACAGATTATCATCACAGGCAAAACAGACTGAATTTAGGAATATCAATTGCATTTACTAACAACATAATCAAAGCATGATAATGAGAAGTAAAATAAGTCTTAAAAACACCTTCCCCCCACCCCTCCCTCCTTCTCAGGCTCTGCCTTTTCCCCCGCAGCAGTGCAGGGAGATGGGGAACAGGGGTTACAGTCAGTTCATCTCAAGTTGTTTCTGCCACTACTCAGGGAGAGGAGTTTTTTCCCTTCTCCCTGAGGGGTCCCTCCCACGGGAGACAGTTCTCCACAAACTTCTCCAGCAGGAGTCCATCCCACAGGCAACAGTTTTTCATGAACTGCTCCAGCATGAGTCACTCTTCCACAGAGTGCCGTCCTTCAAGAAACAGCCTGCTCCTGCATGGGTCCACACAGGGTCATAGGTCATACTAGGAAAACCTACTCCATCATGGGCTCCTCTCTCAATGGGTCTGCAGGTCCCTGCCCGGAGCTTGTTCCAGCACAGGCTTCCCACAGATCATAGCCTTCTTTTTGGCATCCACCTGCTCCAGCATGGACTCCATCATGGGCTGCAGGTGGATCTCTGCACTCTGTTGACCTCCATGGGTTGCAGGGATACAGCCTGTCTCACCATGGTCTTCACCATGGGCTAGTGAAGCACCAGTCGGCACCTGGAGTACCTCCTCCCCCTCCTTCTGAACTCACTTTGGTGTCTGCACAGTTGTCCCTCTCACATATTCTCACTCGGCTCTTCTCTAGACAGTTACAGAGCCACAGAATATTCAGAGTTGGAAGGGGCCCATAAGGATCAAAATTACTTCTGTGCAATAACTTTTTTTCTCTTCTTAAATATGTTATGACAGAGCTGTTACTTTCATTCCTGATGGGCTTGGCCTTGGCCAGCAGAGCGTCCATCTTGGAGCCGGCTGGTATTGCCTCTGGCAGGCTTGGGGAAACTTCTGACAGCTTGTCACAGAAGCCACCCCTGTAGCGCCCCACTACCAAAACCTGGCCACACAAACCCAATACATTCACCCACTTGATCTTCTCAAAGACTTACGAAAGATATTGTAATAATTATTTTCCAGATATTTTGCTTACATAGCTATCAATTTCTCTTTGCCAGTAGTGTATCAACACGGGCTTTGTAGCAGTTTTGATAATTAAGATACAGCTAGACAAACAGAAACTTATTCATGTCATTCATCTTTTGATTTATGGGGTTTGCAGGCTGTATGTATTCGTATTTGCAAAATATTCTTAAAATGTAGACATTCATTCACATAGGGAAATGAGGAAGAGATATTATCCTTCTGTATCTATAGACATAATTTTCTCCGCATTAGTCAAGGTTTAATTACAGTAGTGAAGATTTTTCTTCCTATACATAAGATAGTGCACATTTTAATAGATCTTATTATTTGGAAATGTCTCTTGATATTCAGCATTTATCATAATTTGACAAACTTCATCTCATCCACTAAATTAAAAATCCAATTGACTTTTTCCTAATTTTGTTGTTGATTCAGTTTTCAGTGCTCGAAGTATTAAAGATCATTCATCTCTTTTTTTTATCTTTAATGTAAAAGTTAAGCAGGCGTTTGATTGACCATCTCTGTTTAGCTTTGACTGAGACTAAAAAAAATAAGAGACCAAGGAGCCCTTAGAGCATTGAAGTCTGAACTTCCCAGATAACAGAAAAGGATATGTTATTTCTCTCTGAAATCTAAGGATTAGTTGCTTCAGTGAACTGTTTTCAAAAGCTAGTTTCTGAAATGTAACTCGAGAAGTATAAATTATTCTCCCTTTTGACATTCTCAAAAGGTTACATTTGAAAGGAAACTGTGCCTGAGGTTCTGGTAAATGGTGGCAGAAGACACAGACTGAAATAGGAATGCTGGTTTTAGTCAAGAAAAGTTTTAAGTTTTGTAGGGCTTTCCATAAGAAAATGGTAACTATTCAGAAACATGTCGCTTTGATTAAACCTGGATTGTGATGGAGGAAAGATTAAGTAATCATTTGGCATTTGTACAGTGACAGTGGAGACAGGACAAAATCATACAGCAATTGTACATGAAGTAATTTTGAGAAAAAAGAATAATTCATTTCAGTGTTACATGGACAAAATCTGTACAAGTAAAATAAAATCTGAGGAGGGGACTCAGATCTTACAACCTACATTCTTTATAGTTCCCCGTGCTTATGAATGTTTACATACCTGACTCTAGTTTAACACCAGCCACTCCCTGCTTTCATAGAAAATAAGGCTTCTAAATATAAATTCAAAGCATTAGTATTCTTGTGAGTCTGATTCTGCACTTCCCTCTATATTCAAATATCTGTAAAATCAACATTGTCTGACTCAGTTTTATTTCATTTCAATAAGATACAATGATTACAAGTTTCTGTTGTAGAATGGTGATAATCTGTTGAAGGAATTTCTCAAAGATTAAAGACTAGAAGGGATATCTTCAAATAACCTTACTAGTAAATTGGAATATAGCTTGGGGAGAACAGAGAAAAATGTAGAAGTAAGAGTTTTTAAGCAGTACAGGAAAAGCAAGTGATAAATTGGCTATTACAATAAAATACTGAGAAGATGTATTCAGAAAAGTCAAATAAAAACTGATGTTAATTCAGTAATTCTTTCTTGCATATGAGTAATTTTCTACATTTCTTGCTTGAATTCATCATTGCCACTGATGGTTTGTTCAAGCACTTTTTTTTTTGGCTGAATTTTGCTCAACAATATTGTTCATAGAAGCCAGAAGGATTGCCTGAGAGTATGAGCCATTCACAAATAAACAGAAACTAAATGATTTTTTCTGTTGGTGTTAAAAATAAAGTCCTCTTGGTTGTTTTCAGTGCTATTTCTGCTTTTGTTTTTAAATATGTCATAGGGGGGTTTATGCCTTATGTGTTGAATCACAGGTGATATCTATCTGATACTTAAAACAAGGAAAATAATCTTAATTTGCATTTATGATTCTAGAATTTCTTTTATTCTTTGCCACTACCAGAAAAAATGTGTATTTATTTACTATGATTGCAGTTTTGTCTGTAAATATTAAATATACTCAGCTGATACTTAACTTCTTGTTTTGTCTTTTCACCATATCTGTATATAAATCAACTGTGTTAAGTTTACAGTCAAGTTTTATTTTAGTGCTCCCATGTTTTATAAAATGCTGGTTCATTTGCTAAGGTACCTCATCTGTATCCATGCTGTATTGTTTTTAATGCAATCAACTTGCAGATCAGTTGCTCTAAGTTTCAGTTGTACTGGATTCACTGAAGCTTTAATTATCCACCCTAATTATTTAGAGACCCTTTATAGGTAGTTATGACCTTGGTTATTATAGGCATGGGCAGAATTATAAGTACAGAAAAAGCATGTGGAATATATAAGATAGTAACAGGAAATATGTATCACTCAAATTACACAAAAATTGAAAATGGAAAAGATTGACTTTGAATGTTTGTAAATTTAATCCTTAAATTTTTCCTTTGGTATAGTTTGGAATGGATCCAGTAAAGGTTTTCCCACTACTTATTGATAAGAGTTCATAAATCCCATCTACATTTCATTTTTCATCCTATTACTCATAGGATAGTGATGTAGGTTGTAATTAGAAACATTCAAAGCTGACAAAGAATTGGCTTAAGAAATTGTAAACAAAAATGCATCACCAAACCTTGAGTTATTCTAAACCATTATAGCCTTGGGGCTGCCTGGATGTGTACTGCAGCATTTCGAAAGACATTCTTGGCAGTAGGAAAATTGCAAATTACCTTCTGGGCTCTCCCCTGATGTCTCCAAGAAATTGTAGGCAGAAAGGTCAATTCTTCTGAGGGTGTACGCTACGCATCCATAAGGTAGCATTATTCAGTAGTACTCTGAAAAAAGCAAGTAACAAGCAGACTACTCCACATGAGCTGTGTGTCCAACAATACTTGAAATCCCTCTGTTACCACAGTCTGTCTATATGTCCCAGTTATGCATTCACTGGGGTCAGGAAGTTATGTTGTTTCAAAATAACTGAGATGATTTCTGCACCCAGAGACATGGGGAAAATGGATGCCACTACTTTAGGTGGGGTTTGTAAGAGCTTCTTGGCTTAAAATGAGACTGAGGCTCCACCAAAACACAGAGAGTCATAGCTGCCTACAAGCCTCTTTGGAGGCCTCTCCTCTCTTCTATATACATAATCCATATTTTTGGTTTTACCAAGGTGGTCAATAGGAAAGGCGTCATTAGAGCTTACTCAGATCTCTTGCTGCAGCTTCCAACATTGCTTATCACAGAGACTCCTCAGAAGTGGAGTTAGAATCTTGAAGGGAATCCTGACTGCATGAAAAAATAGCTGTCCCCATTTCTGAATCTCTGTCAAAGCCTACCATTTCATTAAATACAAATTCATATTTTTTGCAATTTTTCTTCAAGTGTGTCCAGAGAAACTGAGGGAAAGCTTGTTTACCTGGATAAATGTCCCTGTAATAGTACTTTTCCCTTTGCATACACAAAAAAAAATGGAGCTCTTTCAACTTCTTTTGTAGGACTTGTTTTTGAGAAACTCTGGTAGGAACCACTCATTTGCATCAGTCTTCTCAAAAACATATGCATCAGGAGCTTCTCATTCTCAGTCAAAGCCAGAGTGTGTTCCGTCTGTTTTCCCTTAATATTAGCTGATCTCGTCTAGGGAACCCAAGGTAGGCTTACTCCACAGTGTTTTCTTGAGAAAGCTGTAGTATTTGTTTCTTTAATCCTTTGCTTTTACAACTCAGTATTTGTGTCTAAACTTTGCACTCGGAATGCACATATGCTGACACTCAAAACAGCTAGTTGCACATAGTACATTTAAAGGAAATTTAAATTTTCACTAGAGTTGCATTTCCAACTTTGATCATTGGGTTGTTGGTCTTTTGCCTCTGGTGGTTATTCTAAAATTTCTCCTCTGAGAGCATGTAATGGATTTGTAATGAGTTAGAGCCCACTGCTGATGTTTGAGTTTCCTCTGCAGGTTAGGTCAAAATAAATTTTAGGATCCCTTGTTTCTTACATTTTGCACTATTTTTGAAAGTGAGATAGTTGCATCAAAATGTCATGATTTAGCTGGTGGACTTTATCTTTTTTCTTTACACGTGGATCTCTAGCCCACAGATTAATTGGAACCATGACCTATATATGTAGGTATAACCAAATAAATGTATCTGCCTAAGCTGACATAGTCTGAAACAGCTGCTTTGAGAGGTGAATTGCATCATTCATGACAAGGATCAAAAGCCACTTCTCTGATGCTTCCCTTCAAGAGAAAGCTGCGCATGTGACCGTGTAAACCTAAACACCAAGAAACTAAAGTGGAGAGTCTTTCCTGATGCAGCCAAGGGGAGAAGAAACAGCTCATTTTCTTTAGAAGTGTAAATAGGAATGCTTTCACACCTTATTTTCTGGGCAGGAAAGAGGTGTCCTCTGTCAATGTCAAAATCTTTCCTGTGAGTGGTATACTAGCTATTTTCAATTTGAGAAATTTGATCATCTACATTTATGCAACATTTCTTAAATAAAAGTCCAGTTTCTCTAACACAGCCAAAATCACACTGAAATTCCATACATCTTTTTCTATTCTAATGTCTCTAAGATTTAGTAGAACATGTTTAATTTACAAGCATTACAATTTTTAGAATAGTCAAACTTTGAGCTCAGTTCTGATAATAATATATGAGGATTTTAAGCAGATAAACATTAATGCTAATGGGATTAATTCCCTAAGAGCAAGGAAAAAACCTTCAAGATCTTTCATAAAATACTTTCTTGCCTTCATAATGCAATTAAATTGTAGTTAAAGTTGCATTATACATTCTTAATTAAAGGGAGAAACCATCACTACCATTACCAATTAGCATTTAAATAATATTAATTTGAAGAAAATACTTGCACTTCAATTTCCTTTATCTAAACATTACAAACATGATTCTTTCAGGACAGAGAGGAAAGCTGTAGGCACAATCCTCTTCAAATGCTGTGATCAGGTTAGGAACCACTAAGTCACACTCATGCGGTATGTTTCTGTCTCTGTTACTAAAAAGGAGTGATGTCCTGAATTCTTTTCACAGCAGCCCAATTTGTTCAAGATTTCTTGAAATTTTGGGGGGTTATTTAAATTTTTGAGGGCTAGAATTTGAACTCTTTGAGGCAGGTATTGCACTCTGCTTAGTGTTTGTACCACAGCTACTGTGCCTTGAATTCAGCCAGAATTCAAAGAGCCTTTGAAACTTGCCCCAGACAAGCAGGCTCAAGTTGAGAGACACATCAACTTCTACAGGACATCCTGAAAAAGTTCCTTTTGGAAGTTCTACTTTTTTCTGTATGGATTTGCAAGGATCAACCCAGTGAAGACACCTGCAGCAGCCTCTACAAGGATACAAGCCAGAAGTAGGGGTGCTTTTGTGTGAGTTAAAGTTCTTTACTGCTACTGGCCATGGGAGTCATCTTCAATGTAAAATAGTATTAGCTATGTATTTAGTGGACTTATGAAACAGCTATTGCCTTGTTTCTGGATCTCATACAACTTCATTCTTGGCTTTGTGACCTGCTTAGTGCCATGGGAGTCTAGCTATCTCCTGACTGTAATTCAGTCCATAATGGAGCTGGGGTGGGGACTAACCCATTAATTTAATGGAACATTAAAATGAAAACATTGCAAGCCATAGAAGCTGATCAGGGATCAGCAAAGAAAGGCTGGGCTGCATTTACAGCGCTAAGTTATTTTCATTAGAAATTTCTATTCAAAGCCAAAATTTTTCATGGAAATGTATAAGATTTGGAGAAATTTTAGTAAGGAAGATTTTAAAGGTGTCACATGGAATTTCTGACCTAATGAATGAAAGTTCAGGTGCTCTTCTTTCCTGAGTCAGTCTGGTTATTTTTGCTTCTGCAATTTTTTATCTGGATCCGGGTTCAGACCCTGAACTGGCAAATTCCACCAGTACTAGGGAGACAGAGGAGACAACAGCTTGGACTAATGTGCTTGCATAGAAAGAAAGAGTGAAATTTCCTGGGAAATCAGACATGAATTAATATCTGTGTAGAAAACTGACGCAGTCTGGTGTGTTGGATTTCTCACTCAGGCTAGCGGGGCACAGGTGAGCCCTCAGACTAAAACGCATGGCTGGATGCCCTCCCATATCCTCATAGTTGAAATCATGAATGTCTGTCTATTTTACCTTACTTATATTTACCAGGATTCTTTCAGTTTTCAGAGACTTTTAGCACTTACATCCAGCTGGCAACACAAGGCAGGTGTCCCACAGAAGGCGAGGCTGGTGCCCAGGGAGCAGGACCGGACATGCAGCCCAGCACCTGGACACCCCCAGGCTCAACTGGTGGCCCCAGGTGTCTTGTGGCAAAGGCAGTGGCCAGCTGTGAACAAGGTGGGAGTCAGCAGATCAAGGAAAATAGCTTCTTCTCTTTCCTCAGCTATTTGTGACACCACAACTGAGGGGCTGGCTCCACCCTTCGGGCTCCCCACCACAAGACACCAGTCCAGCTGATGGGGCTCCAAGAAGAGTGGAGAAGGGATTTTATTACCCCTGGAATTGCAGTACCCCGGGGGTTGGTCTTGAGGGCTGTGCCATTGAACATCTGGAGGAGGCAGTGGAGTGCTTGATCCTCTAGGTTGCAGATTACACCAAACAGGGGGGCCTGAAGCTGACTCAAGCAATACCACAGTGCCCTGTACAGGGAGGCCTCCAAGGCTGCTGTTGAGACTGGCCTCCAATACTGTGGGGACACTCTCAAGAATCGTTGCAAGACTGTGGGGCGGTAGGAGAGAGTTAGTGGTGCAGGGGCAGTTTCTGAGGCCTGGAAAAATGACCAGTGACTGCCATCTTCCAGATGGGCAAAGTGGAGGGATGCAAAGTGTATCTCCACCAGCTGTACTTCATAGTTGACTCAGCTGTTATGATGGGTTAAATGACTTCCGGAGGTCCCTTCCAATCTGAATTATTCTATTATCAAGTAGCAATCCAGTAGATCAGAAGTGTTTTCATAGTATGTCTGTTTGGTAGTCTCATTCAGAGCTGATAATTTCTATACAATTTAATACTGTCTCCTTTTGCTGGTTTTGACCCCAATTGAGTTTCACTAGTATGATTTATAAAGCAAAAATGTGACCCTGTCATTAGATACAGAGAATAGGAAGTGGGGGAAAGAGTTTTAGAGGAAAAATGCTTAATTCAGCATGTTTCATTTTGAATTTAAAAGTTGGTCAGACAAAGATGTGGAACTTGGGAGAAGACAAAAATATTGTTAGAGAAGAAAAATCTGTGAGACAATAATTTTCCAAGAAAGGAAACCTTTGGATAAGAATAATGTATCACAAGCAAGAAAATAAGATGTTGAAAACAGTCATCATTGAAACTGCACAAATGAAAAGGTGCACTAGAGAGAACTGTGCATGACAAAGAAACTTGAATTTCTCCTAGGTTTATCTTCTATTCCCTTCGACAAATGCAGCAGCAGGACCTTTGCTCGTTATGTTTAATTTCTATTTGTTTATGTGTAAATTAGTCCAGATTAGACTGAGGAATATAGGCTGCCTTGGAGGTCTCAGGCTGTGGCATTGCTTGGCTTAAGTGGGTGGTGGGTGATGTTAAATCAGAGTTAATGTTGGTTGGAGTTATTGGACTTGACCTAAGAATTTGTTCTTGAAATTGGAGAGTCCTGACTAACCACTACAGTATGGGGAGAATTGACCCAGATCAAGAAAATTATTAAGGAATGTATCTTTCTGGAAGATACAATTTGCGCTATAAATTGCTTAAAAATGCTAGGTCCTTAAAAAATTTAACAAAAATGACTCCTAGTTTTCAACTTTTCATTTGAATAGCATGGGTAATTTTCCAGAAATAATATCTCTTGATAGCCCAGGAAACTAGAAAAATGAAACTTCTGCATATATATTGGTTTGAAAGTCTGTGCTGAGGAGTAATGTTCTGCGAAAGGGAAAACAAGAAAGTGCCTAGGAAGCAAATGCATACATTTAGCATAATGTGGTCTACATGTAATCTATATCCTACTCACTTCTCTGAGATTACAGACCTGAAATGTATATTCATAAGCTTTCAGACAGTGCCTAGTACAATGAGGTTACAAAGGTACTTGGTTCCTCTGAGTATTACTGCAATGTAAATTTTCAATTGCACTGAGATAATGATGTGAAAAGACCACTGGATTGAAAAGTCAAATATCAAAAAATCAGAAAAATCCTAAACTTGTGCTTTTAAGCCTCCATGTACCATTTTAACCCTGCAGAGCAAGAAAAGTGTGCAGCTTCCTGAGTCCTAGTTTACCATGACCTATAAGGGAAAGTCAAGAGGTCTCGTGGCAGAGCCTGTTGAACACTTCAAAGGAGTAGCTGTGCTTTGTGATGGTGAGCACACAGGGACCAGCAATGGGTGTGCCCTTTGTCTAGGGCTTTAAGCATATGTTGCAATTTAACTGTATGATGCTTGAGTTGGGATTTCAGCATGTTGCTGTCTCATGCTTCAAACCGAAATAGCATGTAATGCCAAATATATCAAATAAGCAAACTCCATGTTAAAGCGTGTTAAACCTTCGTTGTGTGTAATGTATAAAAAAAACTTGGTGAGAGACGGTTGGACTCCGACACCATGAGAGGTCTGGAAATAGTTCAAATGAGACTATTTCATGCATTATTTATAAATGCATTGTAGCATCTCGATAGCAGATTCAGCCCAGTAATAATACAGTTCTGAGTTATGATGTTGGGGTTTTTTTCGTTGCAATGTGGAACACTATTCTAGAGCACTACATTTTTTAGGACTTGAATAAGTAGTAAGGGGTTATATAAACTCTTTAAATAGACTGGACTCAGTCATAAACTCAATATTTGTAAATCATCACCAAAGAAAGTAGGGCCACAACAAAGCAATGTTAGGCTATTCCTGTTTAGCAAGTCAAAATGATTATTCTTTCACATACGAAATGTTTGGCCAAATAAAATAGAAACTAAATTATATATTTCAGGTTTTTGTCCAGATACAATCTAAAGTGATATATTTGAGAGCTCCAAATACTTATCTGGGCTAAGAAACGTATGAAATAAAAATAGAGATCGTATCGTACTTTTTCTGGTTTTGTTTTTTTTTTTTAGTGTCTGTCACCTAAGCTAGACTCCTTACTAGACGAGGAAATATCTAAATAAAATTGGATTTATGTCAAATAAACATTCTCTTTCTTTGCCTCTAATCCCAATATCACAAATGCAACCATGGCTTCACAAGCTTTGTTTAGAAAAGCTGTCACGTTAAAGTAGTAACAACAACTATTACTAGTAAGTCACATGACAGTTGTGGTATGTGCTTAAAAATCGAACTGATGAAAAAATTTTTGTCCTAGTATAAGTAAAATCCCCACTCTTCACACATGGCATTAATAAGATGTTTGGGAAGTTGCTTCATAAACAAGCCCTTTAACCTGACCATTTGGAACAGTCAGTGACAGAATCTCCTTCTCTCTTTCGTTTCAAAGACTATATCGAATGGATCTTTGTTCCCTCATTTGCTCTGTAGAAAACATCTTTAACTACACCTGGAGTGCTGCCCATGAATAGTGCACATGGATATATTTATGTATGTATTTGTATAAGTGTATACATATATACCCATGTAGAACAAACCAAACAAAACATTATCCAAACGAACAAGCCCATTATGCTGCTGAGAACTGACAAGTGACTTTTCAGATAAGCCTAGGGTATTTTTTTCTCCTTTTCCTGAAAAAGCTCATAAATCTTAAGAGGAAATATTTACTACCTCTTTACATGCGCACTTCTATTTTCTCCAGTTATGAGGTTAATAAAGCTGTCAGCTTAAGACAGATTGGCTGATGACCATGCATAGGCTGAAAGTTTCCCCAGCACAACTTGGACCCTTGACCAGGGATCATTTGCAACAGATCTCAATTATCTCTGTCTCCATGGAAGAACTATACTGCAAAGTATGATGTTTCCACCTCTGAGTAAAGCAGTTTGATTTCTTTCTGTGACTTCTTCTAAAGCTCAGTCTGTTTGTTTTCCTGCTGGAGTAAGGTTTTTAATTTATGGCTTCCTCAGGGCAGTGGTCTAGCACTATTTCCCCCCCACATGCTAAAGGTTGGCATTGCTAAAAATTACAGATGCTGTATCAACCTTCATATTAATTACTCTGTATCTGTCCATTAGTACTGGTTAAATGTAGTTATCCCTCTGTAAGTTAATGTGCTGCTAGTTATCATCTGCCACTGGGCTGCTGTTGTAATGGGTATATATTTGGCTTAAATACCAATTGGCTCCATTATTACTGAGAAAAGAAATAATAACATCTACAAGTTATCCATATTCTCTGCTTCTAAGCACAGCCTTCTTCCTCTAAAAGCAGCTGCAGTGGCAACAGGAAGGGGCAATCTTCTCTATTTTTTTCTGTTCTGCTGAGAGCAGCAGCATAGGAAAGAGAATTTTAGGTCTTCCTACTTGAGGGAGTCGAAGAAAAGCATCTCCTGCACATCCTTTAGTGGGGCTGATGAGCAGTCTGAGTAAGTATGAAGATTTTAGGGGACATTACATAGCATACCTACCTTTTCAACAGTAATCTGTGATCTACCTTACCGTGTCGGGGCAGATAGCAGTGCTGTGCCACGACCATGCAGTACAATACATATTGTCATACCTCATAGTGATTAAGCAGATCAAAATCCCTTTAGCATTACAGGATAAGCAGTAGGCCAGAATCTACCCGAGGAAATGCATGTAAATTGTGACTTGCTATATTGCTACAGCCTATCTGTAGTCTGAATCCTTGGTTCATATTGATTGGGGTTTTTTTGACAAGCTTGACAGCGGTGATGAAAATTAAGAGAGTGTATGTGGGAGAGGAGAGAAATCTGTATATAATAAGAATTTTAAGAGAGGAATATTGTGCAAGTTCTATATATCAAATAGTGTAAAGTAAGCAGGCTTTGTGAACATTGAGAAAGTAACGAAGTAGAACACAAAATGTGAAAGCACAATATTTAAAATTGTCAAAGGCTATATATACTATGGTTGAAAGGGAAGAACAGCATTCATTACTATTACATTATGTTTGCAATATTGCTTAATAGTATAACTTCATCACAAAAGCATAATATCATTACTGTCTGCCATCACTGAGCTATATCCAAGATCTGATCCAAAGTTCACTGAATATCAATAAAAAGACCTTCAATGACTTCATTATGCTTAGGATCTGTTAGTATAAAAATTAGGGAATGGCTTATGCTACTCTGGCCTCTAATGGCTTATCTAATTAATGCATGTTCTGCTTGTTTGCAAAGACCTCTTAGAGGTGGTAGCAGAAGCTCAGTGACAACCATTATGCGCCCTGTGGAAACACTTCTAAGGATTTGACTAAACAACTCTCCTGGGCAGCTTGTTCCAGTGCTTGATCACTCTTTCAGTGAGGATATTTTTCCTAATATCCAGTCTAACCTTCCCCTGGCACAGCATGAGGCCAATTCTTCTTGTCCTATTGCTGTTTCTTTGGAGACGAGGCCGACTCCCACCTCATCACAACCCCTTTCAGGTAGTTGTAGAGAGCAATAAGGTCCCCTCTGAACTTCCTTTTCTCCAGGCTAAACACCCCCAGCTCCCTCAGCCACTCCTCATCAGACTTGTGCTTCAGACCCTTCCCCAGCTCCATTGACCTTCTCTGGACTTGCTCCAGCATCTCAATATCCTTCCTGTAGTGGGGATGGGGTGCCAAAACTGGACACTGGATTCCAGGTGCAGCCTCACCAGTGCCGAGTCCTTCAAAGGCAGTGCAGAAAAGCCACTGCGTTTAGGGAGAGGAGAAAGTCATCTGGAGATGAAGCATGCTGTATATCATCTGTCCTCGTGTGGCCAAAGGATGGTCCTAGGCCCTATTTTAAAACACGTAGCCTCTAAGAATGCCAGATTTATCAAAGAAAAATCTGGTCATAATATTAAAGAAATTAACTTTATGCTGCAGTTGTAGTATAAGTAGTAGCAGAGATTGTGTAATGATTAACAGTATAGAGAAAGCACATTGTACTTTCTTGCTTGCCAATGTTAGATTTATTCTACTGCTATGCTATTATGCTATGCACATATGTTTTAGAGAAATGAGAATTGTATAAAACTAGTCGCAAATGAGAGCTCAGCAATGCTGTCAGAAAGTTCTCACCACTGCACAGACATGCACCTTCCCATTGCCTCCAGAAAAGGTTATTACCTTTACTGTCATATGGAATGAAAAGCAAGGTGCAGCACTTTAAAATGTTCATATAGGATATTCTTCAGCAGGAAATGCATGAGGTCTGGCTGTACTTTTAAAGACAAAAGGATGCTCAAAAAGGGCTATAAGAAAGTTTTGAAAGCATGTGGAAATATATGTGCTGTCTAACTGGCATCTTTTGAGAGAATATTTGCAATCTTGTTCTAAGTGAGACATTCAGTGTTAGATAGACCTCAAAGTGAAATCTATACAGCTGCATAAAACTGTGGATTTGCATAGAAGTTAAGGTTAAAAAAAAAAAATTATTCTGTTTCTTTACAGATCTTCGAAATTTCCCTTTTGCCACCAGTACAGAACAAAGCAGTTACAAGAGTGGCTGCATTTGTGCCTTGAAATGTCCCTCAGTTGTTTCAGCAGCTTTATTGCAGTATCTGTCATTTTCTTTTTAATCATTTAGTGTGGGAAAAAATATTCTTTATATTCATTAAAAGATTTCTAATATGTATAAACACTATCAGGGATCTAATTTCCTAAGCTGTGAGTTCAGCATGCTGTGAGTTTTAATAAAGCTGTTATAACTGGCTACTCAATTCTCTCAAGTGTATAATTTCTTTCTTTTAAAATGTTAATAGCGACATTTTTATTGTGAAGGTTCTCCTTTAAAGTACTAATATTATTCTCTATAAATCTGAAATATTTGGTGCTATTTTTCGTACAGCAGCAGTTACGGAGACTGAAAGGTGCATGGCCTGTAAAAGAGCCAGTCTTATCTGGAAGACTCAGGACTTGCTGTCCAACATAATGATGGATCAACATGGCCTACCTGTTCCAGGACATCTGCCCACTGTACACTGCTTGCTGACATACCTAATTTTCAGCTAGAAAAATTTCTAACATCCTCACTTCCACATACTGTATTTTCTCTCCTTGAAGAGGTGTGGGTATCTAAGATCAGGACCAGGAGTCACTTCATCTAGCTAAGTGGAAACACAGAAGTCTCTTAAGTAGCAGAGTCCTTAGCATTTAGCCACCTAATGCTGGACTGCAGGGATTTAGGGTTTCACTGACCCTGAACATAATAAACTTTATGAGAAGTTTAGAAAGGCCTAAGCACTTTCTATAATAAATAAGAAATTGCAGAAAAACCTTTTATTTCAGAAGGCTGTAAAAATAGGGTGTTGCCCATTCTCTTTTATTCAAAACCTGGGGGAAGAGCACAAATTTTATGGTCTGCAGAAGAGAGATGAAAAACCAGAATCTAGTGTCCTGCTCTGGATGACAGCATGTAATTCATCTTTTCTGCAGATAGAACATTTTTCTTGGCTCAGTGAGTATGTAATTGTTATGTGCAAAGTTAAACAGTGAGAAAGACAAAAGGGAGCAAGAAGGTCCCATCGTGCAGTAGTTTGTAGCAAGGTTTCTCCGCTACACTGCATGGGAGAGAACATGGAGGACCCAAACTCCCAGAGCAGTGTTCCAGATACAGAATGGGTCTGCATGGCTCCATTTTTGTCCAGAGATGTAAGATCTGTTTTCTAAAAGCAATGTATTTGGAGAACACCAGGATTCTGAGTCCCTTTTATGTCCAGCTGATTAGTCCTCTACATACATGTCTAACAATACCCTGCTGTTACACCATCTGCTCTGATCCCAGCTCATATCCATTTCCAACTCCTCTGGCTATTAGAAGCCATACCAATCCTTGCCACTCTGCAGTGCATCCAGCTGAACCCTGTTTTCCATCTTCATGCTACTACTGCACCATTTCCAAGTCCCAAGGGTCCTTTATTATTCTTTATCACATACTCCTACCTCCATAGCCTCCTCTTCCATTTTACACATCCAAAATTCTAGTTTTGTTACTCTTCTGACCTTCCTCTCATGTACCAGCAAGTCCCTTTTCTTCATCTCAAGCCTCCCTGCCCCATAATTCCATGCAGAAGTGGAGGTGTCAGTTGGTGGAGACAGTTGCTACATGGGGTTTTACTGATACTTGTGGGAATTGGCAGCTGCTGTATTTGAGAGGGAAAATTACGGGAGTAACTTGCTGAAGGAAAAGAAATTTTTATGCATTAAACTCTCCATGATAGTGACCCTGGCTCACATTATTTCCTCATGGTGAACCAAAGACGGTTTGTCTCTTTGTAAAAGCATATCACATTTGCTCTGGGGTAGGAAGTTGCCCCTGAGCAGTTACCGTGATATATTTTCTTCATATGTCCATACAGCTTTCTTTATTGTCAAGCCAAATCATCACGCACGACATGACTGGTAAACTTGTGATATCAGGTACTACTTGATCTTAGCACTTCACTTCTTCTCCGCTGCCCATTACCAGGATTGAGGTCAAGAGAAGAAACTAGAATAATTTGCAGAGACTAGAACAATTCCAACAACCAGAAGAACGGTGTCGATTATGAATAAGGAGTGCTACGGAAGAGAAATGGCTTAAAAGCATGTGAAGCAATTTTCAGAGTTGATGTAAATTACCCATGTAGTTGTACACTTCAGTGTAATTCTAGTACTAATTGCCAGCTGAGCCCTGAGAAGCTAGAGTTTTTACTTAGGCAGCTGAAATGGCAGTTAGAAACAACTTGTGCACCTATGCAATAAGATTTCCTGTATTTAAATTCTGATTTTCATGACCATTAAAAAGAAAAAACTCAAAACCTGGAAATGTTTATATAAGTTCTCTCTTTCCAATAAAATCCATTAGAGATCAATCAATTTTAATGGTATTTTCTGGCACCAGCTATTGATACTGATCCAGAACAGAAATATGAGGGTTTGTTTATTTTCTTTACTAGTTCTTGCCCACTCAACAGGATTTCCTTAAAGAATTATGTGGAAAGGCCACTATTATTGTGGAGTATTGGTTGCAGTCAAAATTTAACCTCAGATATCAATAATCTTTACACAGTTTTTATTGATTTTGGACTACGTTCTCATTTGTTAAGATGAATACTGTCTTGGTCTTTAAGCAGTAGCTGCAAAATACGTACAGCTTGCATGTGGCTAGATGTACACAGTTACCTTCCCAAATACAGAATGCGTTCATGTCATTATGTGGCAGTTCACAAACAGAACTCTACGTATCTATAGTTTCAGAAAAAATGCCTTGGTTTTAGACAAGACAAGAAGGATATTCTTTGTACAATGTCTTAAGTGTCAGTCTACAGAAAATTTCATAACTGTTTACCTTCATTGAAAGCAGAGATGATTGGTATTTCATATACAGGTGGATAAAAGGCTGTGCTAGTTTTGTCTGGGGTAAGGTTAATTTAAGTAGAATTATACACAAATATCAGTTTCTAAAATATGAAGATGGAAACAGCAAAAGAAAATTGCATCTCATATAACCTAGAACCCTCAGAAACCTCTATAACTTTGTTAAAGTGTGTGCACAAATTGAGTTCAGATTTATTATAATTTTGTACATCACAGAAGCCACAAAATCCAGATGGCCTTGCTTTTTTGATCTAAAATGATAAAATTGATGATGACTCATATATATGAACTGTAATTTTTCTCACTCAGCATTGAGAACTATCCAACTGATACAAAAGTTAGGTTTCCAGCATAGATGAAATGCTATCAAGTATAAAATAAGCAAACAAATGAAAACACATTTTGTGCGTGTGGTAATTAAAATCTGAGTCTGAACCTTCTGGGGTCCTGGAATAAGGGCAGCAATTACAGGATATATATAGCTTGCTTGGGGATAGTAAGATGCAGAAATTCCAGGTGAAATCACAAATGGAAGGCAACCAGTGGCTTCCCAGATGATTTGCTGAGGAATAGTAGTAGGTTTGCTGTGCAGCTCGATCCTCGAGGGGTCTGGTGCTTGCTGGCTTCCTTCCTTATGCTGCTGAGGATTTACTGAGCAACCTCTATTCCAGCTCTGTCCAGCTGCCATCATGTCCACAGTCCTGGCATAGGGAACGCTCTTGAATTTTTCACAAAGTAACAAAGCCTGTCAGCCACCACTAAGCCTTTCTGTCATAGAAGAAAGAAAATAAAGTTCAGTTCAACTGGAAATTGACTGATCCTACCAAAGGCTTTTGCAAGCTTTTTTCCCTTAGGTTTTTCTAAGTTTTTTCACAATGCATAATATAACAAACACTAAATTTTTCAACCTGAGCCTATGTTGGTAAACTCAAAATATTCTTTATTTCTCCTTAAAATACGTTATGTGCTCTGCAGATATCAGAGGTTGAATTATACAGAATGCCTGTATTTTCAGTCACAGTCTCAAGGTAACATCAAACTCCCATGAACTCAGAAGTCATCAGGTTTCATGACAGCATATGATTTAGCTCTCAGCTCCCTAAAATTTCCTGATTGTTCTCTTCTAGTCAGACAGGGATGCTATCTGGTTGTGGTGAGTTGACCTTGGCAGGCTGCCAGTCACCCAGCCAGCAGAACTTTCACTCCCCCTACTCAATAGGATGTTGAAAAAAAATAGATGGAAATAACTCTTATATTGAGACAAGGACAGGGAGATCACTCACCAGTTATCACAAGCAAA
This sequence comes from Cephalopterus ornatus, assembly GCA_013396775.1. NCBI lineage: Eukaryota > Metazoa > Chordata > Aves > Passeriformes > Cotingidae > Cephalopterus > Cephalopterus ornatus. Next base: position 110,516 of record VZRE01004475.1, on the reverse strand, counting down.
ATGAGCAACTTGGGAGAGATTAATTTAATTTATTGCCAAATAAAATAGAATTGGATGCTGACAAACAAAGAAAAAAGCTACAATGCCCTCCCCACTTCTTCCCAGGGTCAACTTCGCTGCTTCATCCCTGACTTCTCTTTCTTCCCCCCAACCCCGAGTAGCACAGGAGGATGGCAAATGAGGGCTGCATTCAGTCTATAACTGTTTCTCTCTGCCACTCCTTCCTCCTCACACTGTCCCCCTGCTCCAGAATGGAGTCCTTCCCATGGGCTGCAGCCCTTTAGGATACATCTGCTCCAGTGTGGGCTCTCCATGGGCCACAGTTCCTTCAGGAAACATCCACCTGTGTGGGGTCATCCAGGAGCTGCATGGTGGTTATCTGCTCCAGCACGGTCCTCTCCATGGACTGCAGAGAAAGACCTTGCTTGGTTTCCAGGGGTGCAGGGGAGTCTCTGCTCAGGCACATGGTGCACCTGTTCCCACTCCTTCAGCTCTCCCCTCAGGGCTGTTTCTCTCATATCTTTCCTCACCCCTCACTGCCAGGCAGCATTTTACCCTCTTTAAAATACATTTTTCTCAAGGCACCACCACGTGTTCTGCAGGGCCCAGCCATGCCATGTGGTGGGGCCATTGGAGCCAGCTGCAGTGGGCTGTGTCCCGCATGGGGCAGCTCCGGCCGCTCACCACAAAGGCCTCTAAAGCCCTCTCCAGCCAGCACCTGGGCACCTGCAAACTGTACATGTTTCCAATTTCCTTCCAATTCTTTGGTCTTACTGTATTTTTAACTTGCATGTTATAGCCCAAGTAGCCTACAATCCACAAGTAAAACTCAAAATTACCCAAAGCTGATAAATTCAAAGTAAGTAAGTTACCTTAATATAGGTATTAAATAACTTACGCAGCTCCTATATAAGAGCCCAATGAAGTTCAAATATGATCTGAATAGTCAAATTCAAAAGCTTTTTTAGAAGCAGGTACCAGAGAAATGTTGATGTTTGTGTCATAGCCTGGCACACAACTGAAAAAGACTTAACATGTGGGGAAAAAAATGCATTGTCCTGCACATCTGCAGGATTTTGTAATTATCCCATAGGTATTTTGTAAAACCAATCTCAGATCTTTTCATTCGTGTGGTTGTGTACTACCTGAAAAATCAAGCACAGTTTTAAACTGGCTCAGATACGATACTGCCCTCATGAAGGGGCAGTGGATAAACTATGGTGACAATTGCTCTGCTAAAACCCTGAAAAGCCAAAACACCCCAAATGCAGTGAAAACAAGTGATTGAATTCTGCATGAAATGTTTTTATGTTGTTTTTCAAGGGCTTGAATGAAAAGCCGTGCTTCTCTCCCATGGTAAGATAAATAATAAATAGACTTCAGCGTTTGAGCCCAACAACTGAAAAAGTTCAAGGGCAGAGAAAGGGAAAGTGAAAGAAGGGAAACAGTGATCCAGGATGACATTATACAGACAAATGGAAAAACAAATGTTTATGTAGGGGTTGTGGCTGACTTTCTGTCATCCAGGCCCTGTATGAGCAGATTTTTCGAGAATATATCTACTTATTTTTTGCAATCTGACTTATTATGAGTACATCACATAGGCATTTTCATAATTAGCATCTCACAGTATCAGCCACAGTCATTAGTGAGGTGTTGTGTTGGGCTGTGAAACCTTTTGCTTCAAGTAAAGGGGAACTTCTACTTCAGATACGCTTTTCATGGTGACTGATAAATGCTAGTTCTCTAGACAGTGTTAATTTGTGCCAGGGTTGAGCCTCTGTGATCTTCTTGGGAACAGAGCTTGGGGTGAGGGATGTTGGAATAGTTAGCTCAAAATGAAAGGATGGTTTGGCCACAGCTGCAGCTGCCACATATTTGCACTTCCATCATGTGGGCTTTGGTTTCAATGGAAACATGATGATCAGAATGAGTAGAACAACTCTTTAAACATAAATTGATACATCTCCGCCATGCAATTCTACATTATAAGGTGATCAATAACAGTGTTCTGTAAACACACAGCAGTACACCGTGCCTTTTCTACTATTGCCTTAGAAACAGAGAGCAAAGCTCAGAAGTTGCGCCATTTGCTTTCTGTGGGTTCATACACTGCGTTACTAGTAAATATTCAATTAGTAAATCAGATGTTCAGTCTGGTATCATTTAAGATATAATGTTTGTTTGTAAACATCAGTAGGTTAGCCTTCTCTTTGCTTCTCCTCCACACCTCCCCAACACTTCAGTTCAGCTGAGGAACCACAACAATGCACCAGATTCATAGCTCTTCACCCAGCACTGGATTTTCATCATATTCCTCCTGGAAGCACAGCTCCCTGAGGAGCAGAACACAGCAAAATTCCCTGTAGAGAAATGACACCTATCAGACACAGAACCACAGACATATACTCTCTATTGGGTGTATCTACCTTGTTACTTGAGTGTGGATCAACACTGCAACTCTGGAGCGCATCTCCCAGTCCTCCTTAATGGTCATGCTTTGATTCACAGCACAGAAGGGTCCCTGAGCAGAAAAATTTCATTCCTTTTGCATAAAACTAAATTGGAAGGTGCAGTCCAGATGCCAACAGGGTGTGGTGCTCATGTGACCAGCTTTAACCTGCCTGAAGGAAGACATCCTCAAATGCATATTACAAGGATGGAAGGTCCTCAGAACCAGCTGCTTTATAGATCTGCTCTTGCTGGCTACAATGCCCACTAATGCAAACATAGGCTTTGTGACCTTGCTTCACCTTCGCAATTCATTGTCAAGTTTTTCTCTCTGCAGCTAAAGACGTGGCTTTGAGAAACTGTGGGCTCTGTGAAGTGAGCTGGTACACTGTGCACAGTCAGCTCTGGGCACGTGTCCCAACAACCAAGGAATATTCTGGTGATTTGAACACGCAAAAGAGTGGCTGGTTGATCAGCATCTCTCCCTCTTCCATGTGCAATGCTGTCTTGAAATGCAGGATAAGAATGGAGTTTTTTGGCTTTTTAAAAGGTTTTTCCAGTTTTTCAAGTTGGACAAAGCAAATTACATGTGGAAAGTGCCAAGGCCTGGCAGTTGGTAACTTGCCCTTTTCTGGTTTTTATAAAGCCAAAAAAAAAGGGATCCTAGCTTTTTGACTCAAGGCCAACCCTGGTGCCAAACAATAAATCATGGAGAAACCACAGTTCCTTAAATACTGCTAGAAGCCATCTTATAATGGAAAAATGTTGCTTGTCTTAAATAAAGGTCTCACTACTTCTTGTTTTACCATGAAGAGTTTAAAGTAACACAACGGAGCTTGCAGTTTCACTTCAAAAGAAAATGTTGCTATGCTGAAAGAATAATTGGAACATTGTTACCCAGAATAAATCAGTATACCAAAGTTAGGAGCAATTGAAGGGTAGTGGGAGGATGCTGCAACAGAAGTTGCATTTCTTTGCTAGTTAGAATGGTCTTTGTTGCAGCTTTAAATGGATCATAAATGAAGCAGACTTTAAGCACTGGATTTTTAAGAAGAATTTGGCAGCTATAGACATTTAGACATCAAAATAAACTGACAGATTTTCCAGAGAGTCTAAATCTGGAAACTGTTGGATGATGGGCTCTTTGGAGCATAGGGCTCCTCTACATTTCAGGATGTTTGGAGACTTCAGCAAAATATTGCCAAACATACGCTAGTCTGAGGACTTACCCAAACTTCCAGACGTCATTCCTACATTTCCTTGTACCTACTCTTCCATGAACAACTTTTCTGAAGTAGTTTGTGTATTAATATGCAAAATGTATGCAATAGCTGCGTGTACAAACAGTAGTTAGCAGATGCCAGTCTGGATCTAGCCAGGACATTGTTGGGGGCAGCACAGTATCTCCAAATGCAGCTGGTTTTTTTTCTAGATGAGACTGGCCTTTTGTATCTTATGAGTCAATGAATTTATAAATAAGTCTCAGAGCCTACACAAGTACCTATTTTTATATGTTCATATTAAATTTCTCTTAATTTCATATTAAATTTCCTTGTCTAATTGCATTTTTGTAATATTAAAAAGATTATCTATTCTTTAACAAAACTCTCCCTGTATCTCATTAGTCAGATAACTCAAACTGATAATAAGACATTTGAAATAGCAACATCATACTGGTGTAGTGCTGGATTACTTTATTTCTTTCTCTTATTGGAAAAATGCCTTTTCAACATTAGAAATGTATGTTCATTTGCCTAGTCATAAAAATAAGAACACTTTGAACCAAAAATAAAAATTAGTTTATTAAGAATTTATCTCACTTCTAATCCTTTCTTGGGAAGGCAGCCTGCACATCATTTCTCCAAGACAGAGTAAATTAGCAGGAGCCTTTTTCTATTTCTCTTACAATAGTCTTTAGAAAATGGAAGCAAATCGTCTGTATTGTTTTCTTATTAGATGTCCAAGCGAATATGATAGAATTAGATGGGATTGTTAGCTGTATATCATAGATATTTGTATGCTGCTTTTCAACTCGGCATAGACATACTTAAGGGAAACAGATGTTTTTTCAAATGGGTAGTTGTATCATCTTTTTGAAAAACATAAAGCCAAATCCTCATCCATGTTGGTTGGGGGAAGATTTTTCATATTGAAACCTTTTAATCTTAAAATACTGTAGAAGAAAACCCACCACCAGGACAGTGATATTTTAGAAGAGTTTATTGCCTACAGGAGTCAATTTGCAAATAACGAACATGTACAGCAACAGTTTTCTAATAAAATATATGCTCACATGCACTTGTGCTGTTCATCATTACTATGACTACAATGTTCCTCACAGTTCAGCATCTTTCATTTCAGTTGTACTCTAAAATAAATCAGAGATGTGACAAATTGGGTTGTCTGAACCTGCGGCTCTGGTAAGCACCAGCTACAGTGCTTCTTACCCTGTCAGCCTTGCCATGGGCAGTAATTCAGATGAGTGGGGAAGTCTGTCAAGGAGCTTTCAGATTCTTCCCAACTCCAAAAACAGAGGCCTGTGAGGCAGATGAGGTTCCCTTTTCCTTCCCAGCCCACCATCTGCCTTGCAGAGAGGGTTTTCAGGAAGGCAGTGGAGGATGTGCCTTTGACAGCTCTGTGTACTGCAAGTTCCCAGAAGGCAAATTGAAGTTGGATTTTGATCCTGCCTCGTGGTGCATAGTGAAAGGAGAAGGACACCAGATCCACCTCTGAGACATATGCATTCATTTGGTTTTTTTGGTTTTCCTGGTAGCAAGCCCGTGAGTGTGTGAGCAGCACGACCTCAACATATATGTCTTGTCCTGGAAGAGGAAGTGGAGACCAGGATAAAAAACCCCATCTTGGTGGTGTAGGAGACCCATGTTAGATGAGGCTATGAAAAATGCATGTGTACTCTGGAGGGCAAATTCAAAGCACCTTGTTTTTTAGTAAGAGAACAGTTTAGCCATTTTCTCCTCAGTTACGCTGACTGGATTTGGCTTTGAGCTCATCCAGCAGCAGCTATGCCAGAGGAACTGTGATATTGTAGAGCATAAGGAGACTTTAACAGCCCTTCCACCATTTGTTCCCAGGGATAGATTCTTGCTAAAAGTGGGTATAATGTGAAAAGATGGTATGTACAGGAAGCTATTTCAAGCAAGAGTCTTTATCTCCAGTGGTGCATGCCAGGTGGAACCAATACACCTAATACATCCATCCATACTTTCCTGCACACTAAAATGTATTTCAAAGTAACATACATATGTAATATAGATGTTACACATTTCAAAAATAAACAGAAGCATTCCTTATTCCAAGAATGGAGGCTTAAAAGCAGATTAAATGCTACCATCATTACTACAAATTCACTCAGACATTCTTTTAAAAGTGAGTTATCTCAGTGATACTTGTTACTAATCAATACAAGATTTAAAAGAATGCTCCATGAAATTCAACTCAACTATCAAAAGCACGTTATTTCTCACTTCCCCTCAGCCTTCATGTGAAAGCTCATTGTGTGCAGATTGAAATTCAGAACACAGTTCAGAAGCAGTTTTCTTTCCTTTGGTAGCAATCTTATTGTCAAACTTCACACGATATTCGGAATCATGTTGTGCTATTCCAGAAGGAATATAAATATCCAGAGCTGTGTCAACAATAAGTTCACTACAGACCATGTTGGTAGGCATAGAAAGTGCTTTGGTAAAATATGTCTTTTTAGAGCAATCTGCAGTTTTTGTGGCTCTGATGCAATTCCATTTCTCCCTTTGTAAAAGCAAGGAATGCAGCAAGTTCAAGGTCTTATGAAGTAAAACTCCTTTCATCATCTTGACCATCAGCATAGCATGCATGACTTGGTGAAGAACAAAGGGATTAATGTTATTCTGAAAGTTAACTATGACTCACATCAGTATTCAGAGCGTCTTTCAGGGAGGGAGGAAATAATCAAATATAAATAACATTTCGTTCCATCTCTTGAGGCTGCACGATAGTTATATACTTTCTCTCTGTGCAAGATGGAGTGCACCTCTCTTAATAGTTTTAGCTGCTGCTTTCATATTGATTGATATATTTCAGCCAATTTAGCTTGCTCCCTACTTACAAGCAATTAGTGCCACTTCCCAACACAAAACACATATCCTTGGGCAGGGAGAAGGACTTAAACCTTACAAGCTTAGGAGCATCCTGTGATACAGACAAAAGTTTCACATTTAAAAACTGTGTGTAATTGATACTGTATTGCAATACCTAGTGAATCTGCACCCTAATGCTGCCTGTATTTTCTACAAAATAACCCCAACCGTTAAATATAAAGCAATGCTGTTTCAAGAGCATATGCAGATGCTGTATGTTGGATGTGTTTACACCAGCCATGGGCCTTGAAAAGGAAAAGGTGGGCCCCCACACTCCAGTGGAGAAACTGGGATATGTTAGGAGACAGCAGGGACTCCAATATTTCGGTAGCTTGGCAATGAGGTTTCATCCCTACCACAGTCATCTGTGCCCATGTCAGGTGGCAGAGCAGTCCACAGAGGGAAAGTCCTCCAGCAGTCCACAGAGGGAAAGCCCTCCAGCCCTCAAGTCTGGAGAGCAGAGCCCAGCCACTGCAAAGCAACAGAGTTGTGGTGGGACTACCCCACAGAAGGAGCTTGGTCTTTAAACAGAAAGTACTTTTAATCTGTCAGAAGCAGGTAACCTTCAAACAAATGAATGCTTATTTCAGTATATCCATCTAGGGGAAGAGGCACAACATTTCTTGAGCAGAAGCTGGGACAGGAGGCACTGATGCATACTAACAAATCATGTAATTACAGTAAGTCAAGAGATCTGCCCTATCTCCAAACATTTCTATTCATCTCCTACCTTTCCAAGTGGAAATTCCACTATTGATATGAAGGGATTACTTATTAAATCATTCTGTCAAAAAGATTGAAGGTGAATTCAGACCTTTATTACAGTTGTGTAAGTGATTGATGGAAACGCTTTGTACAGCTACCTTTAAAAAAAAAAAGGGCAAGACTTTGTGAAATCATCCTAATTCACTACAAAACCATTATTATGCACAAACCAAAAGTGCCATATTTCCAGTTGCACCCTATTCAAGGTGCACCAGCTGTCACTTTTCAGATGGTGTGACAGCTCACTCTATGGGTCATGGTCTTATCTTGAAAACTTAGAGCAGACAGACAGAAACACATGGAGCAAGATAGCTGATGCTCTGGACAATCTAAATCCTTAATAGTCTCTTATTTCTGGGCACAAATGTAATCATATTAGACAAGTTCCTCTGGAAATGTATTCATTTGGCTTTATTATCCACCAAAGGAGATTTCACAAGGTTCTGGAAATCCAATAAACCTCCCATTTATAAGTGATGGCTTGCAAATACTTAGAAATGTGCTCCATTGGAAAAAGCATATTACTATGTTAATGGACACATACCGAGCTTCCGTGAGATTCAGAACTTCTTTATGAATTTTTGTGGAGAAACAAGATGAGAATATATCATCATTTAAGACTGTCATTATTCTAGACCATAATATCTTACTAACCTGAATGTGCATCAGGTTAGAGTTTGCACCTGGTCTAATCCTTCTTTTATATGCCACAATCACTCTGCACGTTAAAAAAATACATAGTTTCTCTTTCTCCTTGACAGTTGTGTTTTTGTAAATATATAGTTACGTATTAACATAATGATAATGTAATTGCTTTTGTGCTTATAAGCATTATATATTATGTGAATCAAGAACAATGTAATCTGTCTGTGTTGTGTAAACATTAAAATAACTAAGAAAATGAAGTTTGGACAGTTTGGTAATGATATTAGTGTGAGAAATATAGCTGTTCATTACAAAGCGTACGACTATGCTCGAGCAGGCTAATTGTATAATGATAGAAATCAACGTACAGCATGATGAAAATGGTTAATAAACTTTGAAAAGTTATGCAAAACTAGAGTACGAAAACAGCAGAAGGCTGGAGAAAATCAGACCAGGAAATGCAATGAAATACAGCAATAAACAAAAGCTTATGTAATTCTAAATTAAGACACTACCATGGCATGGGGAAGTAATAGTCCCTTTCTGTATGACTTAGTGGGCTGACAAACTGTATGCTGCATCCACTTGGGTATTTCTGTAACAATAATTAAAACAAAATAAAATTGACGTTACAGAGGTCCTTGACAAAAACATTTGAGAATGTTTTACTATATAATGTACTACTAAAACCAGTCATTGGGGACAATTAAACACAGCATAAAACATGTCATTCTTCAATCTTCTTTTGCATTTTGATTAAGAATTGCAGATAACCATGTGAAGGATATTCTCAAAGCAAGGGGCATAATTGGCAAGAGCCCTAGTACTCATTAGCTGAAGATTACACTTAAAGCAAACCAAACACCCATTTGATTCAGAATACAAAGAGCTGTTATGGTGATGGAGATTAAGTTCAATGAAATATACTAAAAGCAGGATTGAAAAATTGTCATGATTTTATGAACACAGAGGAAGAACTGCACAACTGAGTGAGATGTGACCTTCTTGGTACACCTAGGCACAAAGAGATTACTATGCTGGGAATTAGCTGCTGTCTAAATACAATTCACTAACAAACAATTGAAACAATCTGATCAATAAGTGACAAAAGCATTTATCAGCATCTGGAAATCCTTTTTACCAATCAGCAGTTAGTCTGGCAGTACTTGAATAAGAGAAAGATGTCAACAAATTAGAAGAAACTGAGAAAAGGTAACAAACTGAATAATGTACTAAAGCATTGATTAATGAGGAAAGATAAAAGATCTAAACATGTGAAGGTGTTAAATGGCAGCTCATATCTTATTATATAAGCCAAGAAAGGAGAAAAATAGTTTTGAATGGATGAATGAGAATAAGTAATATGGGCAAACATATTTGTGCCAGCCTTGAGAATGTTTTGGAGCTTCCACTACTGTTCCTGCCCACCACTCTGAATAAAAGTCAACAGAAGGTGTTAGTGTTGAGGGAACCAAAATGCACTGGAGAAGCATGTATTTGGAACTGGGTTCTGAAAGGTAAGGATTTTGTTTTGCAATTGCTGCAGAACCCTTTGTTTCCTGTGGCTGCTGGTAGAAAAAAAGAAATCTCTCTGTGTCCTGGTTTTCCCAGCAGAAAAGTGGGCTCAGTGATATTTCTTGATTCATGGGGACATTGTGACAGGAAATTCAATGAGAAGAAATGTATCTCTAGCTTGGTTCTTAAAAATCATCTTATTGACCCAAATGGCCTTTTAGTCATGCCTTTCGAATGAATAAAGATACTCTGGGAAAGAAGAGGCAAAACAAGTGTAAGAAGAGAAACAGATCTGGCACATGTTGAATGGAAAAGGGGAAAGCAGAAAATGTATGGAAACAGCTGAAAAAATAAAAATGAAAATAGAAGGAGGGGAATAGAGAAGAACTACAGGAGTGAAGTTGGAAGTGCAAAACAGAGTGGCATAGCACAAGGGAAAGAGTTCTCAGCTTCCCAATAACAACTAGCCTGAACATGTTTCCTCTTCAAAAATTGGTGAGGCATTTAGGCAGCTTTATGCACTGGAAAAGGACGCAGCTTAAGAGGGCAGCAGGGTGTCAGTAAAATGACTACTGCCCCACTGCCTGTGTTGCTTCCCCCAGAGACACAGTGAAGTTGTATTGGTGGGGAGAAGGCCAAAGTAGTAGTCAACCTTCTCTTTCCTGCCTCCTAGAGCAGCAGCATCAAGCCCAGCTTTTACTGAGCTCTTGCCCTCCCTCACTTTGTTCTCATTACTGTGCCAGCAAATTCAGTTTGGCCTAAACTGTCTTTTTTTTTTTTTTCATAGCTTTGAGTGGGATTGAATACTTGAATCACTTGATCAAGCTTCTGGACAACAGAAGTTAGACATGTGAAACTTCAACAAAGAGCAAGTATTGATCTGAGACTGGTGCCACGTTATTTAGTCCTGGACTGAAACAAGCAAGAGAGTACTGTGCTAAACACTCTTCTTGTTCAGCCAAGAGCCTTCCAGGCAAGAAAACTTCTCCACAATTATGTTTGGATGGCTAAGTGGGGTAAGAAAAACTTGTGCAGGGTCTGTTGGATAGACTGCCAAATCCTACACAGTGACCTTTCTGTAAATCCTGGGCCATGCTTCTGATTGATGAAGCACTCAGGAATAATACAGAAGAAATATTGTGGTGCTGAAAAAGAAATTTTAATTAAAACCAAAGTTTAGCTAATGAACTATGTATGAAACTAAATTACATAGCCAGTGGCACCTGGTCCTTTCCTGGGTTTGCACTTATTTTGTTATTCCTTATTCATATTATCCAAGTTGCAAATACTGAGGGTAGCAGGTTTAGGTAAGTGTCATTTGAGATTTTGGGCACAGAAGATGAATAAAAAACAATGAAGACAGATAAATAAGTTCAACTATTGGAAAAACTGAGTATTTTTGATCAAGTAACCAAAGTGAAACGGTTTGTATGACAGAACTGATCCTTCTGTTGAGGCTGATTCTACATTTTTTTAGACAATAACATCTTTTGTTCAGGACTAGAGGCAATGGGCACAAAGTGGAACACAGGAGGTTCTCTCTGAAATCAGGAAACACATTTTCACTGTGAGGGTGACAGAGCACTTGTACAGGTTGCACAGGGAGGTTGTGGAGTCTCCATCCTTGGATATATTCAAAAACCATCTGGACACAGTTCTGGGCAACTGGCTCTAGGTGGCCCTGCCTTGAGCAGGGTGGGTTGGACCAGATGACCTTCAGAGGTCCCTTCCAGCCTCAATCTTTTTGTGTTTCTTTGATTCTGTGAATCCTGTTTCAGTTTATACTCTCGATATTTTTAATATTTTCTTCATAACTACAGGAGTTGGAAACAGGATTTTTTGGAGGTAAAAATGAAAGTTGAAACTAATAAGTACAAGTCTGTGATGAAATACCTGGCAAGACCAGGATTCTACTGTCTGATGCGTAGGGCCACAGTGGCCTCCAAACAACACTTCAATGGTTTCACTAAATTATAGATCTCTGCTCTCCATTTTGTTCTCTAAGATGAAATAAAACAGTGCTTTCATGATTAAGTGTATCAGTACTGGATCCAGATCTCTGTCAAATGAAATCACTCTCACTGGTCTGGCAGATCCTCTCTGTTCTTTCATGTTCCCTGCTTCCCCTTGGTTGTACATGTTAATTTCTACAATTACTGGAGAAAAATAAGGTGTGGGGGGGGTTGGTGGGCAGAAACTGCGTGTGTACCAGCAAGAGACTGAAAAACTGCTGGTAGTGTTCAAGAACTCACCAGGGATGCCAATTTTCAACAATCTGTAGAGCTTCCTTTCACAGAAGTGCGGTTGGAGGTGAGCAAAAGTGAAATTTTTGATAATTGCAATAAAGTTACTTTTACTTGCCAAAAATAGAAGTTACCAAATGTGGCAGAGTTTAGTGTGATCTCAAAGACATTCAAGAGCTGTCATTTTGTTGGTGTGGCATTCCCTCCCTCTGCAACAATTTGCACTACAGAAGCAGCTTGTTCAAATTCTTTCTCAATCCTTTTGCTTTTTAAGCTGGCAGGAAAGTGTTTAGGGTGTTTTTTTTTTAATACATGTATCAGAGAACAGAATAAGAATGAATACCCAGCTGGCATGGTGTGAATTTGCCAATCAAGCGTGACTGTATCACTCACTTTAAACTAGCTAGAGATGCATCCAGACAGATAGCACTACTCAGATGTGGCTTTTCTAGATTAAAAAGCGGCATGTCATTCATCCCACAAGCCAAAAAATAGCAACAACAAAAAAAAGCCAAAACCAAACCTCGTAAGGTTTACTTACAATCTATTGGGACTTGTTAAAAGCTTTCACACTAAGGGCAAATCATGCCTGACAAATTTGGTGGCCTCCTACAATGGGGTTACAGCACTGGTGGATAAGGGAAGAGCAACTGACATCATCTGCCTAGACTTGTGCTAAGCATTTAACTCTGTCCTGCACAACAACCCTTTCACTAAATTGGAGAGACACAGATTTGATGGATGGACCACTTGGGGGATAAGGAATTGGCTGAGTTGTCACATTCAAATAGTTGCAGTCAATGGCTTGATGTCCAAATGGAGATCAGTGACGAATGATGTTCCAGAGGGGTCGGTATTGGGACTGTTAGTAACATCTTTATTACTGACATGGACAGGGGGATTAAGTGCACCCTCAGCAAGTTTGCCAACGACACCAAGCTGTGTGGTGCGGTTGACAGGCTAGAGGGAAGGGATGTCATCCAGAGGGACCTTGGAAGCTTGAGAGGTGGGCCTGTGTGAACCTCATGAAATTTAACAAGGCAAAGTGCAAGATCCTGCATTGCAGTTGGGCAATCTCAAGCACAAATACAGGTGGAGAATGTATTGAAAGCAGCCCTGAGGAGAAGGACTTGGGAGTGTTGGTTGATGAGAAGCTTAATATGACCCAGCAAGCCAACTGTGTCCTGGGCTGCATCAAAAGAAGTGTGACCAGCAGATTGAGCGAGGTGATACTCTCCCTCTACTACGCTCTTGTGAGATCCCACTTGCTGTAGTGCATCCAGCTCTGAGGCCTCAAACATAAGAAGGACATGGACTTGTTAGAGCAAGCCCAGAGGAGGGCCACAGACATGATCGGAGGACTCGAGCACCTCTCCTACAATGACAGGTTGACAGAGTTGGGGTTGTTCACCCTGGAGAAGAGAAGGCTCCAGGAAGACCTTACAGCAGCCTTTCAGTATCTAAAGAGGGTGTACAAGAAAGCTGGAGAGGGACTTTTTACAAGGGTTTGTATGGACAGGACAAGAGGCAGTGGCTTTAAATTGAAAGAGCTTGTGGATGCCTCATCCCTGGCAGTGTTCAAGACCAGGCTGGATGGGGCTTTGAGCAACCTGGTCTAGTGGAAGATGTTCCTGATGGCCAACTAGATGGTAGTTTACGACCCTTCCATCCCAAACAATTCTATGATTCTAGAACATAGTTTGCCTGCCTAAGCTGAAAGACATGGGGAACTGAAACAAAGCTGCAAATTCAGTTGGGAACTCCCTACAGCTGACTACTCACTGCCCAGGAAGGGGAATGTTTGAAATAGGAGAAGTACTGTTACTGTTAAAATCTATTCTGAGACCAATAGTTTTTATTTGCATATATTTTCATTATTGTGGATGTGGAAGTGCTCTGGACACAAAGAACTGTGCAAGACTGTCAACAGACAGGAGGTTCACAATATTCTGAAGAGATGACTACAAAATCTTGAGGACTGGAATAAAAGAAATGAGATGAAATGCAATAATGGAAAAGATACGGTCATGTACTTAGAATTTTTAGAAAGCATTTCTATTGTGTACTGTAAATGACAGACAAATAGAAGGAGTTGCCTGTATTTGTCACTCACTGCATGACCTGAACCACCAGTGAGATTCAGTCATATAAAAAGCAAATTGGCTGTAGGAGAAAAGGTAATTTTGGAAGAAATCAAGAGAAAATACCTCCATTGCAAAGACTGGCAACAGTTTGTGAAAAGCTGTTACACACTGCATGTCAGCTATGCTAAAGAAAGCTGAGTTCAAACTTTATCTAGTGCAGTAAAATTTGCGTTACAGAGGCTCTGTCTTACAGAAGGGGACTAATAAAACGTACTGACAGGTTAGACAAGCCAAGAGTGGCTATGACTACTGCCTATAAATATATTACAGATTTAAATGCAACAGAAAGAGAAATGCCTAACTGAAACACTGGATGGCAAAGGGACAAATGGGTATAAACTGGTCTTCAATGTGTTTGGGCTGCGTATTAGAAGGAGCTTTCTAACATAGCGACAAGGGCAGTGCTGGTCTAGTCCTCCAACATGAAGTATAGGAAACAGCATATTTAATTTAAATGGATCTAGTTGTGTTTATGGAAAGCATTATATGGAGCATTTGCTCCTACAGCAGCAAAAAAGACTAGATCTGTGCCACTAGCATTTTCAAAACACTAGATCTGTGCCAGTTCCATGGCCCAAAGGTCCCAAAGGTTTACCTGCTTAGAAGACCAGACAGTAGCATGCAGACCTAGCAAACTTTAAACATCCCGGCCAGTATATCTCAGCAGCCCAGTTTCTGGAGAACCAGCACCATGTGAGTTAATGTGCCCCACCTTACTGAGGAACAGAGCTCTTCTGACATCTAGCATCAGCACGTAATTACAGAAGAACATTTACTTGGCAGAAGCAGCCAGTATTGAACCCCCTATGCCAAAAAGAAATTGCTCAGTCTTAGTAACACAGGACTTATCTCTTCATTGCCGTGTTTAAAAAGGCAACAGTCTGACTTTATGTGTCTGACCACTGTGCCTCCCCAAAGCTTAATGCTGGATTTATGGCCTTACTCTTGATTACTCCGGTTAACAAACTACTCAAATGTCTCCTCACACAAGAGCTATACCCTAGTGCAAGCCAGGTCTCCTCACACAAGCTCTATACCTTACAGTCCATCAGTGGCACACAGCAGCAGAGAGACCAAGGAAACAGGCAGTTCTTGTTCCTGAAAATTAAACTGTTTCTATAGTGGATTAAAAAACTTGTGTGAAATTGACAACTGAGACAGGAAAAAATCTCGTTGAATGTAAAGCACTGTCCTGTGTTTTCCCTATGTAAAAATGGTCACTGTGCTGTCAATTTACACAAAGCTTTGAGCCACATAGATGCTTGCTGGGGGTCTGCACTCAAGACACGTGCCTGGCACCCTGTACCTGTGCAGTGCTTCTGACC
Organism: Cephalopterus ornatus; assembly: GCA_013396775.1. Classification (NCBI taxonomy): domain Eukaryota; kingdom Metazoa; phylum Chordata; class Aves; order Passeriformes; family Cotingidae; genus Cephalopterus; species Cephalopterus ornatus. Next base: position 95,295 of record VZRE01004475.1, on the reverse strand, counting down.
TCTGAAGGGTTTCCATGTAAAGGAAACCCCTAGACAGTAAAAGCACTGTGTTACAAAAGTCACTGCCTTCACCATAAACATATTGATTTACTTGCATCGGTACGAATGCTCCTGCTATACGTGCTGGGCTTTCGTTCAGTAAGAATTAAACACGTCCCTTACGATTCAGCAATAGCAGAGATGGTCCCTTTGCTTTCTTCCCCGGCCCCACTCACACTGGCTTATTAGCGAATAATAAATAAACGATCCCGGACAGTGACAAACGCTGTGCCAACGGCCCTCCTTCCTCGACGCCCCTGGGGGCCCTCTCTGCTTCATTCACCCATCAGTGCTATCCCCGCACGCCAGTCTTCTGTGCCCACCACCAGCTTGGCCCGACCCAGCGCCGCCCCGGGACCCCCCACCCGCTCCCGGCGAGGGCGCCCCCGCCGTGACGGCGGGCGCTGCTCGCCCTGCCAGCCGAGCGAGGAGAAGCCCCTCCCCTCCCCTCCGGTCCCGGGGGAGGGGGCTGCCATCACGTGTGCTTCCTCCCCCTTCTCTCTCTCTCCCTCCTCCTCCTCCCCCTCCGCGGCGGCGGCCGCGGCGGCAGCAGCAGCAGCAGCAGCAGCCTCTCGGCTCCGCTCCCTTTGTTGCAGGCGGAGCGGCGGCGCTGCCGGGCGCCGCGCACAAAGGAGCGCGGCCGGGGCGAGGCGGCAGCGCCGGCGGACAGGCGCAGAGCCCCCGGCCCTACCGCCGGGAACAGCCCTGCCCGTGCCCGGGCGGCGGCGGCGGGAGCGGGTCCGTGCGGCC
>VZRE01004475.1:0-83474 GCA_013396775.1 Cephalopterus ornatus | reverse complement strand
CTATGGAGTTTTTCCAGAAGTGCTAACCACTGCTTAAAATCAACAGGAGCTCCCTGTGAAAACCAGATTTCTCTATGTACAGGGTAAGGAGTAAGAACCTATAATATTACTCTCATAGTAATTCTAATAGTAATCTAATCTGCAGATTAGAGGTGTAGAAACAATGATTTTCCACTGTCTTGCAGCCAAGCCTGTACCAAAGAGATGGACTCGATTGCCTCCATTTCTCTAAGCCACAGAGACATGTTTACAACCAGTTCAGCTTGGGTGTAAATGGGAACTATACCTCAGTCAGTGTTTGTCTGTCTCAGGACTGAAATTGGACTTTTATTTCGTTTTAGAGGTGTTGGTGTGGGATAAAGGGCAGAATTCAGTCATGCATACTTACACGTAAGTTTGGGCAGTTTTTTCCTACTATATTTATATGAATATTTGCGCTGGCTAATTTTTTTTCTGCCATTTTGTGTGTGCACAACACTTTCAAAGACAGCTGACCAATGCTGTGAACTGAGTGTGGCTCTGGCCCTGCATTCAAACATAAAATATGGATTAAATTCAGATTAGGAGCAGCACAAGGTCTATCAGTGCCCCAGCAATGAGATGACTCAGAGCAGGGATGATAACACATCTGCTGGCCCTCCTCACCCTGTCCCCCTGGCCTGACTGGCTGTACCTGGGGGGAGGATGGGGTTCTGCTCCTTGCTTACTTGGCCAGCTGCTTGAGCACCTGGCAAAGTCAAGATGTCCTTTGCAGCATCTGGGCAAGGGCAGAATAGCAGCCAACAAGTCGAAGTTCCTTGATTCTCTGCTGTCTACCAGGTAATAACAGCTAATTTATGGCAATTAGGAAGTCTCCCTCAACAGCTGTAAGCTGACACCAGGCGCATTTTGGCAGAGTGTCCACTAGCTGTACTCCTCAGCCCCAGAACCACTGGGAAGCCAACTCGTGAGCTCTCTAATCCGCCGTTACATTTGCCGAGGGAATCCCCAGCAGGGAACCGTGAATAATTTCCACCTGCTTCATGCTGCATGAGTGGCATGATGGGAACAGGGAGAGATGGATGAATATGTTGAAGAAGAGGTGGCCCCCGTCTGTCCTTTAAATAGGTCTTGTTTCTTGCACTGAAATTCTGGGCATCGCGGGTCTAGTGGCTTTGTTCGGATTGCCAGTGTGATGGGCTGCAGAGATGCTGTCAGCTCGGAGTGAGTTGGACTTCTATCAGTTCTCTGCAAACCTGGTGGCTCTACCAGACCTGTGCCAGACATCATTGTTAGAGGCCATGAAGCAGGAGAGCATTCCTTGCTCTATGGATGCCATGCTGTAGCCTGACTATAAACTCCCAGACCCTGAAAATCCTTCCCAGGCTGGCAAAATGGCTTAGCAGGTGCTCTGGGAATTTCATTTCTTCTTGCGTTTCAGTATGGATAAACGAGCAGGCAGAGAGGAATTATTAGCTATAGATTTATCTGACAGGAATGTGTACGGGAGAAAAATGTTATTTCAGTAAGCTGAGCAGTGATTTGTTTTTTTTGGAAAAGTAATATAGTTGTTAAAGTTTGAAAAGGAAAGGAGCTGGCTGCTCAGGTCCTTCCTGGCTTCTGTAACTTACTGGAATTACCAGAACTCATTAAGAAACATAAATGATCAACCAGGGGCTTGTTTGTTTGTTTTCTCCCTGTGACTTTTATGTGGCTGGTTGTTTTGTTTCTTTTCCAGGGGTTTTCTGACTGTTTAATTACGGTTTTCAAAACTAGCCCTAAATAGCATAGCGTATGGGTGTTTGGAGGAGAGAGTTTCTGCAGACCTAATTATGCTTCAGCACCATTCATACTGCTAATGTTTCGGGGATATTACCCAAGAGTTAATTTATTTCCTTTTTCTGTATACAAAATAGGAATCTAATACTATTTTTACAAGGTTTTGTGTATCATAAGAATGCACCACAGTGATTTTTTAATTTAAAGATCTGCTAAAGGATTTTTAATGAGACTGAACGGCAAGAGGAAACTGAGGTTTTTGTATTAATTTGGAAACTATGAGATTTAACTGTTAGACTTTAATCTCTTGCACGGAAAATACTCTCTTGTTGGAATTAGCTTCTATTTAGTATTCTGAAAATGAAAAGGTACTTAGTCTTTTGAAATCAGTAACCACTTCGGATATTTTTATAAATTCTTGATTTCAATGTAGACTAGCAGGGTCTGTGGGGATCTGATGGTATGGTTCCCTATAATTAAGTTTTGAAGTGTATCCCTGTTGTTTCCTTCTAGAAAAAGTCTGTAGCTTTAGAACATTCAATGCCAGCGTTAAAATCTTTCAGACTGCAACAACTTTTAAATTTTTTTTGTTGAATAACTCACTTGTTTAAATAAGTTGATGTTTCATTTCCTATATCTAGCTAAGTTCTGCAACTTAGAAATAGGTATTTCTTTCTGTTCCTCCATAGAGGAAGGTAGCATTCCCAAAAAAGAACTGTCATATATGCTGACTGTCATGGTAACAGTGTGTCATCCACATGGCTGGGAGAGGTCTGCCATGGCACTGAGCCTCCTTGGTCACAATTTCTGCACTCAAACCTGCTTTTCATGATCACTCATTTCTTTCTTACTGACCCCACTATATACTATTTGCTTAACTGTGTTTTACCAATGGAATTTAAAACTTTGTTAGAAATACATTAAAGAAAATAGACATTAGGGACATTTTTGTAAACATTCTTGCAATAATTTTGCTCTTATAAGTTCTGTTTTCACAAATCTACCACCTCAGGAACAACTTTTTTGGATATGTTTTCAAAGATCTCTAAAACTTACATGTGGGTCAGACTACCATGAAAACTGCTTGAAAATTTTTTTGGATGTTAATTAGACTTTAAGTCTGGGTGAAAACTGGTATGTTAGGAAAACTGTGGATTAGGGTACTTGGATTTTTTAAATTGAACTTGATATATTGAATGAACAGCTTCCACTGCTGTGAATTATTGCATCCTGCTTGAATTGCTTTGAGGAAGAAAAGCATCCAGATGATGAGAAATGCCCAATTAGTGAACATGTCTGGAAAATCAGATTTGAGAAACTCGTCTAGCATTGCACAAGAACATAAAAATTACATTTGCTTGAATAACATTAATTCAGGAATCTTCTCGTTTCTGAGCACTTGATTTGTGCTTTTATTATGGCTTTGCTTAATGTAAGTTTCTTCAGAAAAAAGAACAATCCTCCCCACTAAGCCAGGGAAAATACAGACATTTCCTAGGATGGACTGATTTTTAAGTGGTTGTGAGGAAGGCTAAAACCATTATATCCTGGTAGAGACCTCTCACTTGAATTAATGACATAATGGATACCACTGAAAGTAGTTCTGCTCTGTCTACCAGCCACCTGAAAAACAGACATGGAATTTTTCTATATATTTACTGAAAAGCAAAGAGCTGGCAACCCTGGGCTCTCTCTCCAGGCCTGGGATCCCATGTTTTCCAGTGGCTGTTTTTTAACCATCTCTTGCACTCTGTGGTGCCTCTCCTCAGGCTTTCCTTGTGGTCTTTCTGTACCTGCCAAGTCTCTTTCCTTCACAATCAGTTTTCAGCTTTGTACTTGTACCATTTTTGGCTCTCGGGCAAGGAAACCACTGAGACCATATGAATATGTTATGTCTGACAAATATATAAGTTTGCCAGCACTGATTTTTTGGTGCTGAAGCCACAGTTCACCTGGAACACCATGAAAAAAGAGTGCATGAAAGGGGAAATCTGTGACCAGTTTTGCTGGTGGTGTGTAGCAGATAAATCTCTTATAGCACCTTAAAATTAATATTTTCACATAGAAGAATACAGTGGGCTGAGCCTTGGCAATCATACCTCCTTCACTACACCTTTTATCTCGGCTCCTGGATGCAAACATGGGAAAGCTCAAACACCGTAATGGTATGGTTCCAGTTTTGTTTCTTAGAAGAAAACAAACAACCCAACAAAACACTGTATGTGCCCCAACTCCATTCTTAAAAACTACACAGCTGGAAATTTTCTATGAAAATAATGAGCCTGCATGCTATAAGCAACTTAAAACTTGATCTTATGATGGAAAATGTTATATGTCGTTAACCAAACACAAGAGCAGTTCCCAGCTCTGTGTATTATTGCAACTTTAGAGATAGCAAGTTGCATTAAAATCAAAGAACACATTTGCTTGAGAACTGTTCAGAAGTTAGGAAATGCCAACATTTTGGACTACAAGATTAATTTTCTCAGGTAAGTCAAATATCCTCGTTTTCATGGGCATGTTTATGAGATTCCTTCACACCTTACCCTGCAGAAGGTCTGTACAGCTTCTTCTCTCAAGGTCAGTAAGACTGTCTTATTTCTTGCTATGGAAGGGAAAATAATACGAATGAAACAAGTATTTATTCTGTGTATCTCTTAGAAAAATCAGCTGAATAATATTAGATGACTCTGGAAAACACTTTTGCAGAGCAGGCAGGGAAAGTTATAGTGTTTAGTTTTGGAGAGTGGGTCAGTTTTGTTTTTTAAATGTGACAGAAATCCTAGTTCAAGGTATGGTTTTATGAGAGGACTTATTGAGCGTTGACCTTGCCCAGGGTTTCACCCTGTTGCTCCTGGCTGTGTACCACCAGATACCTTGTCCTACTTCAGCCTTCAATGTACCCCACTCTTAAATGGGTCACCTCGCTAAAATGTGCAGAACCCAAGTGCAGCAAAAAGTGGGTATTTTCTTTTCTTAGTGTTATTTCTTGGTTCTTAGTGTCACTATCTCTGGAGGTGTTCAAGAAATGACTGGACGTGGCTATGGTCTAGTTTACAAGGTGGAGATCGGTCAAAGGCTGGACTTAACTATCGTGGAGGTCTTTTTCAACCTAAATCATTCTGTGATTTTGTGACAAGTACTAGATATGAGAGGGCCACGAGGTGGAGAGCAGGAAGATATTGCAAGGAAATGTGAGTCCTTGTCCCTGTTGGCACCAGTGAACTGCCTGCAAACCGTGCCCTTGCTGCACCTGGAGAAGGTCCTGTAGCAGGAACTCCTGCCAATGCTTTGCTGCTCAGCCAGTGGAGCAGTGTGAACTCCAGAGGTTAACCAAAGAGGAAGATAAAACCTTCAGAAAATACTTTGTACCTCTTTGCCTGGCTAGTGAGGCCATATATGTATTTTACATGGAATAATTTTTGAGTGAATCCTTGGTATTTCTCTGTGAACACACGTCACATAGACTTGAGCGTCTCCCTGGCTTGAACAGACCTTACTAGAGCCATAAATACATCTTATGCCATAGGTTTTCATTGCAACACTGAAATGATGAATTTCAGTGTTTCTCTTTTTGTAAAATGGGCAGGAATCTTGTGGAGTAAAGAACTGATCTTTCTGAAAAGAGGAAGTAGTGTGTGGTGCACAGTCAGATTGCCAGGGAAATTTTCTTCAGGTTTCCAGCATCACTGAAGTCTTATCAGACAGTTTCTTCCCTTTTTTCAGAGTCTTACATAGCCAGTGTAGAAGCACTGCGTATGATTCATTTTCTTGTTTAATTTGCCTTGTTCTTCATGTTACACTTCACTAAATATATTTACTTTTATTTCTGCCATTCCACATGACAGAATCTATCTGCACGAAAGGAATTTTAACTGCAAGAAAGGTATTATGGACACAGAGCGAAACAGCAGAAGATGAGGCAGGAATCTAATGCAAGATTTTAAGCATTGTTGTATCCAAAAATGAGGAGCAATTAAACTTCTTATTCCACTAAAAAACTTGAAACCTGTAAAGTAATATGGTAGCATAATGGGAGGCATCTCTTGATGGGCTTATCCAGTTATTGCAAGTTAAAAGCCGTTGCATGTTTGGCTAGCGAAATACTGGGAATACATTATCATTAAATGGCAGTGCTGATGCAGTTACAACAATAACAATATACATAAGCCTCACAAAGCTATTAAATTTACTGTACCTTCTATGAGTAGCAAAAAAAGAACAGAAAACAGGACACAGTTGTAGGGAGAAAAAGCCCCACAGGATTAAACCAAGAAAGCATGGTAGCTAACAAAAAAAAGAGCATTCACCTTGAACGGCAACAACAAAACAACCCCAAACAAAACAAAACATAAACCATTTATCTCAGAGGAATCCTCTTTTTCTGAGGTAGTGTCTCTGGAAACATGCTTGGTGGGAGATTTTAATCACCTAATCAAACAACTAACAGAAGCATTAATGATTTCTAACCTGCTGAAACTCATTGTCTCTTGGGGTCTGCTTCATCACCTGAGCTTACAAGATCTACATCTTCCAGCTTGGCTTATGATCACAAACCCTGGGGAAAAAAAGGCTGTTTCTGAGAGAGCTATGTGAACCCTCTCCACTTTAGCAAGATAGTTGATTTGAATCACTGTGTAAAATACACAGGGCGTTTTTTTTCCCCTTTGTGTTTATGGAAGCAGTCTTGCTAGGCGTTGGACAGTAGGGAAACTGAGGACATAGTGGCTGTACCATCCTTCTACTCCTGCCCTTCCTTGCAACCTGATGTTACCTGTGTGTTGGCCCTTGGTATCTTCTGTCTGAGCACAGGCCACAGATGAAGGTGTTGAAGGGTACATGCCTCTACTGTACCTGGCTACCTATGACATGTCAAGTCATTGAGCCTTTTGAGCCTGGCAGTCCAGCCAGCTTTTAGCCAATCTGTCCATCCCACCTATATTTCCTTAGCTTGAAAAGGTGGCTGCTGTGGGAGATGGTATCCCAGGTCTAAATATATTGCACCTCTACTACTCTCCCTTCAGACTCTTCCTTCATGGAAGAGATTGAGGGAGTCAGCCATGATTTTCCCTTGTAAAATCCATGCTGAATGCTCTTGTTAGTCATCTTCTCATGTCTTTGGAGATGGATTACAAGAGGATGTTCACCTGGGGCTGAGGTATGACAGACTCACTGATTGTTCCCTATATCCCCTTCATTGCCCATCCATAAAGATGGGAATAATGTTAGCCTTTTCCTTGTCATCAGGGACCTTGCTCTCTGATCTTCATTTCTCACAGTTGATTGACAACAGCTTCACAGTCACATCAGTCAGCTGTCAGATCCTTGGGTGAAACCTGTCCTGATGGATCTGAAAATACCTGGTTTCCTCTAAGTAGTCTGTCTTAATTGCTGCTTGGCTGTTGACTGACCCTCTGTGTTCTGAAGGAGGTTTATGGTTGCTGGGACTTGGGAGCAGGCTTTGTCTATGAAGACTTGTAAGAAAGGACACTGAGTGGTACAGCCTCTTCTTTGATTCCTGTTACTTGTCCCTTCCCCATTCATCAGCAAACTCACATCCTTCCTGACCTTCCCCTTGCAAATAGCATTGTGGTAGAATAGTTTCTTTTTAACCTTAATGTCCCTTGCTAGCTCCAGCTGGGCTTTTGCCTTCCTTTTTTTGTGCCGGAGTGCCCAGGCAATGCTTTTGTTCTCCTCCTGTCTTGCCTATCTTTGTTTACACTTGTGTGCTCCCTTTTTGTATTTTCAGTTCATTAAGACTCTTTTCAGCCAAGCAGGCATGCAGCCAGAAAGGTGAAATCGAGACAGGGAACAGTCAGAGCCACCAAAAGGTGCACTTGTGAAAAATACAGCAGGTGAATAACTTCTCTAAAGGTGATAGATTTAGGCTGATGAGGGTAAAGACTTTAAAATGAGACATAGCAGTGCCTGTCTTTGTCTAGGAAAAGGCTGTTGACTGAAAAGAGATGAGGGTGGGTGAAATGTCAGACTGTTTGTCCTGCGTTTCAGTAAATTTTTCATTTCACGCTAAACTTCATATTACTGCAGCCACATTGCTACCAAACCAGCTGTGCACAATTCACTGTGTGGAGTCAAAAGTGGACAGGCCAGCAGGAAAGTAATGAAAGCAGAGAGCTTTCCTAGGAAATTAAGTAGTTGTGTGTGTCGATGTAGGAAGAGTCTGCTGAAGGTCAGTGCGTATGGAAGTGTGGAGTGGGCAATTGGTGGGGTATCAGAAAACATGTGACAGGATGGCAGGTGAGGAAAGCTATTCCTCACAGAAAAGGAATTTGAAGATTAAAAGATCAGAGGGAAGAGTTCATTATTAAGGCTGGATCAAGGGACTGAGACAGGTTAAAACAAGTGAGAAGAGAACAGTCTTCAGTCAGAACCGAATGAAGATTAAAATTACTTTAGTTCAAGGCAAAAGATGAAGAAAGAGGAAGAGGCAAATATAGGAACAGAAGGAATAGTAAAAAGGGATTTGGAGACATCAGCTTGGAAAGAGAGAGCAAAAATCTTACTGGCCTCAAACAATGGAGAAAGCCTGGGGTTAGAACAGGAACTCTTCCTAGCTGTCGGGAAACAAAACTGGATCATGAGGAGAGAAGAGGCAGTGAGCGGCTGTGAAGCAGGAGGCAGTGAGGAGGGCACAGTGCTGAGACCCTGGCAGGAGAGGTTGTGGGCAGCAACCAGGGTGTTGGACAAGCAAGTGGAAGAAAGGGTGTTAAGAGAGAGAGAAGACAATAAGGGATGATATTGCATCTAGCTGAGGAATTGGTTAAGTGAGAGAAAAAGTAAATAATTAGGAAGGAGAAACATATTGAAGATTCCTGAAAAAACTCTCCTACATCAGGAAGCAGGAGAGGGGAAATCAGTTCATCAAAAATGTAATTCCTTTCTTCTTTTTTTTCCCTGTCTTTCTTAAAAACCCAGAAAGCCAAACCTTTTCCGTGCTAGGGTGTACATATCTAAATCCTCTTATCAGTTATTGTGGTTTCCCATTAGAAACATATATATATATTTCTCTATTTAACAGACCATGAGGAAAAATGACAGATTAAGCCTCTAATACTGAAAATATGCACGTGCTTAGTTCTGCAGACATATACTTATGTTCTTAGCTGTTTTGTTAGATCAGAGCTGGAGTGCTCAGCCGCTTTAAATATTGAAAATGAAGATGCTTTCAAAAGGATTTAATGCTCTTTCAGACTTAACAGATTTGGATATTAGATCAAGAATACTTAAAAAATACCCCACCCTGGAAGACTCACATAATGTTCAATTTGCAGTGATATCTTTATACAACAGTGAATTCCATGTATTTATCATTCATGAGATTTTTCAAAACTGAAATTACTTACTTAATGTTTATTGGTACCTATGAAAAATCTCCTAATTAATTTCTGAAAAATATATTCAAAGTATATTCAAGTCAAAAATTAAATTAAGACACAGATGATGCTGGACCTAATACTCAATGACTGGATGAAGTCTTTAAATTTAAACTGGCCAGGCATTTTTCTGGCTTGGAATCAGAAATATGGATTCACAAGCTGAGGTTTTTACTATGTTTATCATTCATATTTAATCAATTCAAAACATCTGATTAATGATTTCTGGTTGAGATTTTTCATTGGAACATTTAGTTGTGCTTTCTAGTTAAAAAGAAATTATGTTGTCAAGGATTTTCTGAGCATACTCTGATTTTATTCCTAGAGTTCCATATTAAAATGAACAAGGCTGATATGACAGAAGTTTCTCAACTCTTTTAGATGCCATTCTACTTTAAAAAATTCAATTAAATTTTGCATTATTTTCTTAGATATTGCAAATTTTTGAGGAAGAAGGTTAGATTGGTGACAAAGAAACTGTGCCCTTTTTTCCTTTCATAAATATTGTTTATAAATACGGAAACACTCAATGTTATATTTTTGTCCCATAGTCTCTGTAAAGAAATGATGGTGTAAATTTATCTCTGTGACTTAGAAAAATAAGTCTTATTCCTCTTTTAGGTAGTTATTATCCAACATAAATGCTATGTTATTACACTGTCAGAGCTTAATGTTGACATGCTGATCTTCATTACATTTTATCTTGGCAATAGCAAGAGGTTCTGTGATGAAATTTAGTATCCTGATTTTAGATTCTCAAATCATTATGGTTCCCTATAGGTGGATTTTTTTCATATTTAAAATTATATTACAAAGTTTAAATATGCAAGTTGTTTTTAAAATATTTACTATAATTTCTATGTGTCACAATATTTTTAGAAAATTGTTGTTGCTTTCTGTCCAGGTCTTAAAACATAAGGGGCTCATAATTAAATGCTCTTGTTATTGTTTTGTGTTTTGATTTGGTCACTTAGTAAAAACAAAATGTCTTGTTGCATAGTAGAAGTGTAAGAGAATGCGCGTTTTGGAGAAAAACTGGTTGGATAAAAAGTGATGAAAAGAAAGATTTCTGTTGGAGCCAAGACCCTTTTGTGAAAGCTAATTTTTACAGCTGTATTTGAAAAAGGTATGTTAAATACAGGAGGCACAGTTATGGGTACTTCAGACATAAGGAAAGTGCAGTGTCGTGGTGTGCTGTTGCAGAAGCGACACCGGTCAGTGACTGGTTAATTATGAAGTCTTGTAGCTGAATATTTCTCCCTTGAATGCCTCCACCAGACTGAAAAAGAACCTGATAGTTCTGGAAAAACTTTGCTGATCCATCCTGGAAGCAGAGAGGAAGACAATGCTGTAATGAGTGTCTGTTGGTTTTTTCCATAGCACAAGGCCATCTGCGCCCTACTCTGCTCCCATGATTCACACTCCACACTGTGAGGAAGACAAAACAAATGCTCTGTTGGTGTGCTTATAGTGTTCATACAGTGATTTTCATGTTAGGGTTGTCCGTGAGACAACATGATTTAAGTTGTCTGACATTTGGACAGTGTTTGGGTTTGGCTGAGCTACCTGATGGCTGAAAAGCATAGAAGATCAGTACTGGACAGAGGACATGAGCATTATGTATGTATATAATTTTTGAAAGGGTGGATGAAACATGGCTTTTTGCCTATAAAGGCATGTTGCCCATGTAGTGTGCTCTAGTAACAATACGCTAGGTTTGCAATAGTTTCATTAGTGTACTAATGCTGACAGTATTCTGCTAGTATGCTAGCAGAATTATTCTGGTAGGAACAGTATACATTCTTGAGGAAGAATATTTCTGACAGTATTTCTTTGTGAGAAATGGTCTTGCAACCCTTGGGAAACAGGTCCTTGCCAAATTCAGCCACTGTCCTGTCCTCTGGCAGATGCCCTTTGCGTCAGAAAGATGCCAGCATCTCCAGCTTCTCACAGTGGACACAAGAGTTCAGAAACTTCTCGTGCAGTCCATTGCTTTCTTGAGGTCTTTTCTGGTCTGGTAGAGCTTTGTGCTTTTTTCTGTGTCTGTCTGTCTTGTTTTTTGCCACCCTTTCCCTCTCTGAGATTTTTCTTACAGAGAGCCTTCTCCTTATCTTCCCTTCTCTTCCTTAGGTTTGTGATATTTCATTAACAGCCTTATGGACAGAGAAGATAAAAGCAGCCCTTCCTCCTCATTTTGTTCTTCTAATGTGTTACTGTGACAAGCCCACAGACATGGTATAGTATTTGGGTGTCTGTCTACTGCACATTAAATGAAATGATGGCATTTGTTGTGTAGTATACTTCCCTTTTCTCTCTCCATCCCTTTGGGAAAATTGGTTGCTCATTATATCGCTATACTTAATGAGTTTATTAGTGAAGCAAAAGTTCAAAAAAGTAGAAAAACACAAACAGGGTAAAAATTGGAGGACCAGATATGTCAAGACCATAAAACTGTGTGAGGTACAGTACGAACCCTCTTGGTAGGAGATGTAGCACCTTGACAGGAGGTGGAGTGTGCTGTCTCTGGTTCTAAGGACCATCACAAACACCATCACTGGATATGCAAGGAACAATGCGTTTCCTAGTATTTGTGTGTTCAGGCATGATCTGTGTTTGGCCGTCATCTTCCTCCATCAAAATTCACATCTTCCCATAGATCTTTGTGCTTTATAATCACTTCTGTTATTCTACTTTTTTTTTTGCTTTTTTCATCTGCACAGAAGTTGACTTTTTTGTGACAGGATAAAGGCCTTTCACTGTTCATGAATTACATAAGAAACACTTTTTCCTCCTTGTATTTAGCTGAAAGTGACCCTACAATCAGGAGAGCACAAGAATTTCCAACACAGTTTTATTTCCCGGTTCCTGGAACAACAGGGGGAAGACACAGTCAGTGTGTCCTTGTTGAAGAAGTGTGCATGGTCCAGGATGAGGGAAAAAGCAAAGTTATGATTTAATCCATCAGTTGCATCCAGTGTTGCCTTCGGCTGTTCTGGATGCTGCTTTTGGTCCTGCTGCTAAAGCTGCAGTGTAAGGTTACTTGAGTCATTTTTACTGACATCCCCTTATCCCCTCTCTGAAGTATGTGAAGTATGTGCAGGTACTCACAGCAGACAGGAGATATTGATTGTGGGTGTATGGGGAGGATATTTGGACAGATTTTCAGAGCTGGTTGTCTACCCTATCCATATCCAAGCTCCCTGAGCATGTTTGATGTGTGAGCAGATAAACATCACATCTCTCCCTCTTTTTGCTCCAGACCTCAGAGGTCCAGACAAATTTGACTCACTTTTTAGATCCTCTCTGGAAAACATCATTTGGGTAGCCTTGTCTTGGAGACACGGACTCCTAATTATGGAGGTGGTGTGTTTCCCTGCCCGCTCAGCACTGTTGCAGGTGTAACAGACTCTATCTATGTGCAACAGCAGGAGAGCAGATTCCTCACCGCTTTAAGTCCAGTTTCAATGAGGCTTTTAGCAATGAGTTTGGCAGGTTTTCCTACTCTTTCCAACAAAAACTAAAGAGTGCCTGTTTCTACACTTTGAGGGCTCTGCTGGTGCAGAATAGTGCCTCCGCATTCCCAAAGGGCTAAATTGGTAGACATGTACACCCTGAAGCCTGTTCTCTAACAGGGCCTCGTATATCCTGCTGCTCTACCCAAAACCATCAACCTGCCCCCAGACAACAAAAATCACAGATCTTCCATTTTTCAGTATCCTTTTCGGGAATGGTAGGAGTACCAGAGGAGATAGATTTCAAAGATAAGTTTGGATTAAAATATAATACTTTAAAATAAAAACATTCAGTATTTTAGTATTTCATGTTCTGATGTGAGATTTAGACATTATTGTTTACATTTTTTGCAAAGTACTAAACTTGATTTCTCATACATATTTTGATAGTATGGAGAAGAAAAAAAGACACTGCAATTTGTGAGTTTAATTGTATTGTGGCAAACATCCACAGAGGACTTGTGGAAAAAAAGTTATTTGCTTTGCAAGAAATGCAAATACTTTATTTAGAACAAAATGGTAATTAAAAAAAAAAGGACAAACCCTTACTAGATCAAAATACTCATCAGATCAGTTTACTAGTATGTGTAGTAAAGTATACCTTTTTCCCCTAACTCTTCCTTGTAATGTTGCTATTATTTCATAATGTAATAAATGTCCAGTCTACTAACTACTTCTGGAGAAAATGTATTTTTACAGAACTTACATGGCACAGCAGTCCTGTGAACTTATTTATTGAATAGTTAACATATAGTACCAGTTGATATAAATCATTGTGTCTGATATATAAGTACTAGATTAATTCACTTGTCAACAGAATATGTGGAAGGATACTCACTGAGTGATACAATGCAGGTTGTGTTAAATGCATGATTACACCAGTTTTTGTATTGTAAAAATGACTTTGTAAAACTAATTATTTGTGGAAAAAGAGTGTTTTTATGTCTCTGAACGTCTATTTATTATTATTTTGTTATTTTATATCTTTAAAGACAAATTCAAAGGGAATTTGAAAGATTTTGTGTATTTCTTCCACCCTAGTCTCTCACTGAGGATTATATTTTAAAGCTGGATTTTTGCAGGTAGTCTTTTGAATATAGTCATTGAAACATAGCATTATTGCAGAGTTGCAAAATTCTCCTGCAAATAATAGCATTTGAATATTTGAATATTGAACAGCTTTTATGTAATGTATTATGGCTGGTTTACAAACATAAGCAGTAGTTAAACTCATTTGAAGCACATGGGTGTGTGTATTACCTGTTTTAAGCCAGGAGAAATTACAATTTTAAATCATCACAAAATGTAAAATGGGAGGGAAGATCATCTGAAATGCAATTTTAAGGGCAAAAGAGACTGTTATGAGCATGTAACCTAACCTCTTCATGTGCATGGTCTAGACATTCATCCAGTAATTCCCATATAAAAGTCCATAATTTCTGTCTGAGCTAAAATATGGCTTTTAGGACTACATCCCAAACTTGATTTTTAAAGACTTGAAAAGTCAGAGTATCTGCCAGTCCCCAGGTATGTCGTCTCAGTGTTTAGTTCTCCTCATTGTGAAATCTGCTTCACATTGTGGCTTTGGATTTGTTCAAGATTCTTTCTTCTTCCAGCAGCCAAGCCTTGTTGTTCTTTTGTTTCCTTAATTAAAGTGCTCTCTGCTGTCAGGAGCCATCTTTCTGCTGAGGTATTTGTATACAGCATCATCAGTTTCTGAGCTTCAAGCTAAGAGGGAGTTTGCTAGAGCTTGATGCCAGGAATTACATAGCCTGCTTCCAGATCACTGACACACAGCTTACATCTGTAAGTTGTCCTCAAACTCTGTGGATGTGTTGTAGGTGTTGACCCAAGCCCTGCTGTCACAGATGACTCCACGGCTCTGGTGGGGGGGTACACGATGGCAGACATAACTCAATATGCTCAGATAACTGAGTAGTGATGTTTTAGTGGATACGTGAAGCTTTGTTTTAACACAAGCAGCCAAGGTTCAAGAGCTTTGTCCAAGAAATTTCTGAATACTACAGAGCGGAGTTCTTCCACTACTAGTCCTAGGAGGGGTGAGGTAAGACCATTAATTGCCTTTCTAAGGAAAGGAAAGCCTTTGCAAACCTCTAATTCAAACTTTGCTGCTCAGGTTTGAGAGCCCCAGCAGCGCCTTGTTGGGAGCAGAGCCAGAGCTTGACTGAAGCCGGAGTAGGGCTGGCTGAGGAGGCAAAGTGGGCACCTGTGGATGGGCTGGAGTTGTCGGAGGGGCACCATGACATGACCAGGGCAGTAGAGAGAGGGCTGGAAGCAGGGTGCTGCTGGTCTTCTCTGCTTTGGCAAATCCCAACAATGACAAAAAAAAGATGCATGTGATTCAGGGAAACGTGCAGCCATGTGTGTGCCTGGAAAATGTCGTTGACGTGGCTGAGAGTCCGTGTTTTTGATATCTCTACTCTTAGAAACCAGGGACAGTTTCCCTGCTTACAGGTGGCTATGGCAGAGGAATGCTGCCCTGCATAGAAAAAAAGGGAACTCATCACAAAAGCAGTTGTTGGTGTGGTACAAATAATAAGTTTTCTTTGCACATGATTGATGTGGCAAAGGCATAAATGTCAGACAAGTATGTCTTAGGATGGTGTATATACATGTACCTGGGCTTTTGAAAGGCCCGGTTTCACAAAGCTTATAATACTTTCTCTGAGGAAAAACTATTTTCATTGAGCATGCATATTGAATTAAAGTTTAAATTCCATATTTTACCAAGTGCTTTAATATGCTTAGGCATCCACAGTCGGGTGCAGAGGGAAGAGAAGCAAAGTTAACAGGTAAATTTAAAGTTTACATGCACATCAACAGGTCCATTTAGTTATTTTATTTAATTGTATGTGTGTGTGTAGAATCAGGGAATAAATATGTTGCAAACTACCTCCAGAGATCATCTAGTTCATATGGGGTGTGTGTGTGCGTATATATATATATATGTATGTGTGTGTGTGTGTGTGTATTTACACGAAAACGTGGTTATGAAATGA
This sequence comes from Cephalopterus ornatus, assembly GCA_013396775.1. Lineage (NCBI taxonomy): Eukaryota > Metazoa > Chordata > Aves > Passeriformes > Cotingidae > Cephalopterus > Cephalopterus ornatus. Next base: position 67,790 of record VZRE01004475.1, on the reverse strand, counting down.
AAAATGAGAATGTTGATATAAGTTCCTGTTAGGAGTGGTGGGTTGAAAAAGAAAGCAAGAGGAGACAAATGACAAGAAATCAATGCCCAGCAGAGATAAGAACAACACAGAATATTTTCAAGGCACAATAGCATGAAAAAAAAATCAACGTAAAAATGGGTTTTTTTCATTACTATGGGGACAGAGTAGAAAATCACCAACAGTTGTACAGAAAAGTGCTCACTTCAGGGAAAGAGTCAATAAATATTTTCTTCTGAAGTCAAAAAAGACCAAATGATACATGTATATCAAGAAACAGCGAGAAGGAGAATGAAATATTTTCCCTTTCAAAAATAATTGGGAAGAACTTTAAACAGTACCTGATGATAATTTTTGGGCTGTTTCTGAGTTGGACTAGGATTCAAAATGGGGATGTTTTGAGAACTCTTTCACCAATATTTCAAAGTGTCAAATGGGATCCTGTCCTGGGAACTGCTTTCTATCCAAAGCAGGATGGCTTTCCAAGCAGTGTGAAGGCTGGAGTGGTGGCCCACTGGGGACACGTCTGTGACCAGTGCAGCCCAGAAGGGCAGCCCAATAGGTCGAATGTCTTGAAGATCTTCATGCCTTTTGATCTGGGAGACAATGAGTAAGCTCAACAGCTTACAGGGTTGATCACTTAAGCAGGGTTTTTGCTTTGCAGATTCAGGTTTTTTTTCGTTTGTCCACAATCTGTTAGTAGACTTTTAACAGGATTCCCCTTCTGGGGGGAAAGCGGGAACAGGAGTGTCAGTTCCTGTTAGCTACAGGTTTAAAACTCATTTTTGTGACCTCTGAATCCTCTTATGAGGCATTTTTACCATGACAAAGCTCCTTGTTCTATGGACATGAACAAATGTTTTTTCCTTCTTTTTTTTCCTACCATTGCCCGTGACTTTGTATCGTGGTATTAAAAGCTATTTGGGAGTTCAAGCAAGCCTAAGCTACCAGGCAAAACAGATCACTCTGCATTTTGACCTCTCTCTGTCATCATTCACCCTTTCATTTGTTGTATGACTGGTGAACTTTGTTTGGGTGAAGACTATATTTTCTCTATTTTCTCTCAGACGATCAATAAAAGTGTTGAATGGCATCAGGCTGAGAATAGAGCATCTCATTGAAAACGCCCTCACAGAAATCACAATCCCTGATTCACAATTACTGCTTATGTATAAGTCAATAAATGTCACAGATATCTGTGTATGATTTTTAAAAATAATTCTAAATTAAGTGCTTTGCAAAAGTGTTTACCAACAGAGCTACACTTCACAAAGAAACAGTAATCTCACCAGAGATAGTATCAAGTCTGTCATAAAACTGTCGCTTCACAATAATAAAAATAAATTAAGAAACAAAGATGGTAGCATGCTCATTTCATTGCCCATTTACTGTTTTGTGATGTTACCCAGGACAACATTAGCCTAACTTGAATTGTTAGGAGTGTATGATGCACTATTATTTGTATAAGGAGCTGCATCTAGTACGCAGTCTCTCCTGATTAGCTTGTCCTGTCCTTAATTTTCATTCTGCTAGAGAGAAACACGATTCCTCTCTGGGGCTCTCTTGTTCTTAGCAAATTGAGCCAATCCCCCTTGCCAAGGGAGTTCCTCATCAGCATCTGAGTTAAATTTTCCCAGAATTAGTGTAACAACGGAGAAATTTGCTCAACTGGCTGGAAAGCAAATGGGCCCAGCTTTGCACATCACTCACATGCCAGTCAGCATCTCTACTGAAGGAACTGGTGCATGATGCACAATACTCAATGTGGGGGAAGGGGGAAGCCAAGGCCTTGCTATCAAGCTGGTTCCAGCAGGCGATAATCAGTGTTTCCTGCAGAATTCCTCTACCATGGTCAGGAAAGTGGCAATGCGCAGATATCCTCAGTTTAAATGAAAAGAAAGGGGTGATAGCAGACTGTTAAAGAGGCAGCACGAAATAAGAACCAGTGCATGGTGCAGCATGGATGCCTCTTCAGGCAGCAAGGAAAAACCATCCAGTCTTTCCCTGCAACTAAAGTGAAAAAATCTCCCAGCAAGGTAATATATCTCCTAAATTTTAAGAGAAATAGATTTCAGTTACTTCAAACAAATGGCAACCACCTAAATGAACGTCTTAGTAACTGGAGATTTTAGATGGACCTCACATCCGAATTTCCACAGTTGCATTTTAATAAGCTTGCATTTCTAGCTAGTCAGCAACCAGCGCCTTGTCAAGACTTCTAGAACCCAGTCCTCAGCAAAGGCTGGAAAATGAAATATGTGGTCCCTACAAACCCAGACTACACCAGCCAGGGACGGCCTCACCAAATCCCTGTGCTATAAGCACAACACAGGCACTTTCTTCTTAGATGTTAGACCCTCCTCACTTTTTTCTTCTGTTGCTTAAAAAGGAAACTAAGCTATAGTTTAACAGATAGTCTGCCATACTGACAAGGTTTGCAATAGTGAGATTTTGAAAGTCTCAGCATTTGGAAGTAAGTGATCAGACAATGGTCAGTAATGGTCAAAAGAAACATTTGGAACATAGAAATCCAGAAACAAATGTGGGGAACTATAGTTTACAGCTCCAAACAGCATTTCATTAGTTTCTCTGTAATATGTAATACAGGGAGCTTTTAGAAGCTTTAGAATGGCAATAACAGGTTATACTACTATTTTTCTTCGCCATCATCTTTCCTCACCAGTCTCATAGTAGCAGGAAACATGTACTTTTATTTCTGGAAACTGAGGGATATCTGGAATTTGGGAATTGGGGAAATGGATTTTCCAATCAGCTCCTGTCCTGGTAGATATCAGTGGTATTAAATATCTCCAGAGCTGGAATATCACACAAACTGTTAAACTAAAGATGGGAGAGAAGAAGAGTTGCTTAAATCCACTGGTTGAGAAAATTTTTTCCACAATAAATGCAAAGAGAGCAAGTCAGTTTAATTAGGACTTTTTTTCTTTTCTTTTTTTTTTCTTTTTTAATAGCTTCTTACCTGTTTAAGTGCTTTATTCTTAGATTTTTTTCTAGGCCACATCTGAGTTGAGCATAGTCTGATGAGGGTCTTTGTGCTCCTGTCTTGCAATCTAAAGAACGATGTGTTGTCCCTTTAAGCAAAGACTGGCTTTTGCTTCTCTAGCTTTCTTCCTTTATCTCCGATGGTAAATAAATGAACTCCTTGGGGTCTTTTTAGAGCAGTCTGAGACTTGTGATGCCAGAAAGGGTCTCTGAATGGTTATAGAATGAATGTTCTCCGTTGTATAACTTTTTTCATATAAGTGGTAATTATGATTCTTCTAGAAAAAAATTAAAAATACAAAAGCCAGCTGAAATGATGAATCAGATCTGATTTTGTCTCTGTTCCAAATAACAGAAATGTATCTTTTAGCCTTGTCCAGGTCCAGCCTTCCTCAACCTTGTGTATCAGTTTACTTCAGTATATCATGCAGCACAGAGAACTTAGTCTTCCTGAATATTTAGATATTATCCAAGAATAACCCTGTCACGAAAATAAGTTAATTATAAATGCCTCCCCTGTAAACTAGTTATAAAGTAGGGGTTTTGTGTGTTAGTGGAATACGAATAGAAAGAAAGACTCTGTGTTTGAATTAGCATTTTAATTTTTACTTTAAAAATTGAATGCTATTGTTCAAAAGGTTTTGTTCTCGCCCTCATTGTAACTATTCTGAGCCTGACTTCTAAAAAAAATTTTGCTATGTGAGACAGGAGGTTTTTTTCTTTAAAGCCAACGGCTACTTCCAGGACAATGCTCAAAAAGAGGTTTAAAAGTATACATTCAATAAGAAGGCTATTCTTGTGAATTTTAATGGCAGCAAAAACCATGTGAGAGCTGCCCAGGCACCTGGGAAGATGAGAAGAGTCATCAGTGAGTTAGTGGATAGAAGAACTTGCCAGAATCAGTTCAGTTCCCAGCAGCACTGCTTCTTGCCACGTGGCTCCCTCTGTCATGATCAAAACTAGAATAATCCATCAAGATTATTGATAATTGATACTTCTTAGCCTGTGCTGCTGCTGCAATTGCTAATGGAGAAAATTCAGAGGCACATTCCAGGTCGCAGATGGCTGCTCCCAGTCGACATTTGCTGAGTCAAAGACAAGACATTATGGGTTGCAGTGTTCCTCAAAATCCTTGTCTGTGCAGGCCATCTGCTATTCATTTTACTTATCTATAAATAGGCTTAATAAAGCAGCTGACGTCTTCAGAGGGGAATGTATACTTTTAAGGGAACAAAGTTTTTGAGTAGGAGGTGCAGCTCTTCCTTCCTGTGTACAGATTTGATAAGAAATTGTGAGCGCTTGCAGTGGTGGGTATTTGTAGATGATGTAGTTCCTCCAGAACAGGCAAGTTGATTGCCACGATGTTGGGAAAGATTAATCCAGCTCATGGAAATGCATAAGAGGGCAAAATACAACCGCAAAGTCTCTGATCAACATTTTCCCTTTTGTCCAGAGCAACGTGCGTCAGGAAGGCTCAGGGTGCTAACATGGCATTTTATTTTCACTTAGTCATTATTTACAGAATCGAGTGTAGCTGGTTCCTGGGAAGGTGATGGCTGGGGCTCAAAAATGGATGAGAAAAAGGCCAGAAGGGATTGCCAGAGAAATTTAGTGTTCAGTTAAGCAATTAATTCCACTAAACAAGAAAATAGCACTTATAAAACCATTCTGTGAGTTTTGTAACCTGAAGTTCTTGGGTTTTACCAGCAGGTATTTAACAAAAAGGCTTTGAATGTTAAGCCTTAACCTCAGAACAGAACTAAAATTAAAAAAGTACATGAACTAAAAGGCAAATTTTAATGTGTTTTCCACATCTTCCTGAAGCTTCTTCTAACAGGTTTCTTTCTATCCCCATAGTTAGTTTAATCATAGATTAATCAAGTTACAAGTGTTTGTAATCTCTGCTGGATGCCAGCTGAGCTTCTTAGCGTCCTCCTGATCATGCTGCTGTGGACCCCATTTACACTGACCTTCAGCCAGAGGACCACTTCATACCCATGTCACTCACTCTCTTTATAATTAATCTAAATAGGAGGTTGTGTGCAGAATCTGTATCTTAACGTTATACTGGGAAGTTTTATCAATCCAACACCTTTGTAGAAAAAGGGTGCTAGGTGTGTAGGTGCTAAATTTCAGGACAAGTGATATGTTTTTTATTGAATACTATACAAATGCAGTAAAACCAGAAAGATCTACAATAAAAGCTGAAAATAATGGTAGTTTAAAATCAAGTTGCTCTTGTTCACACCAACACTTAAAGGATTTGAAGTACTGTGATGCTTTTATCTATGAAGGTGTTCTGTATCTATTTACTTAGCTGTAAACTTACTTAAATCTTTGATGTTTATGACTGTGTTTTTTTTAACACAGCTTTACACCAAATCATGGAAAAAATTAACGAAGGCATTTATTTTGACCTGCGAGAGTAAAAAAAAAAAAAATCATATAAAACCCCAACCTATCACACATTTTAATGCCTGTCTATTAGCTCTCCTGCCCTTTGACACAGGGTCATGAAATACTGAGCAGATGACACATTTACACTCACCCTTTCCACCCTCTGGGATGGGGAGGCAGTCACTCTGACCTCCAACCAACCCAGCCTCTTCATCTGACCACCACTACCTTTCTTTTGAAACACCCCCATCCCCATCCCACCTGTCTGTCCTCACCTGGCCTTTCTGTGACCTCCCGTCCATCAAAATCCATGACACCTAATTCCCAATCCCATCATTGCTCTAGTTATTTCACTTCTCTCATTTTTGCCCAGATTGTCTTTAACCCTTGGCCTTCCATTTTCCTCTGTCAGCACTGTGCATTAAAAGCATCCAACCCTGACTCATGCCTGAGATGTATGTCAGCCATATGCGTACGCAGAAGAAATCTTGAGACCACCCAGGGACCCACTGCTAAAAATATTGTCTTGCTTTTTCTGCTTTTCTCTGTTGCAGCTTGTCATCCACATGCTTAGGTCATATGCCTGCATGCCTTTCTTCAGAGCAAGCACTGCTGGTTCCTTCTGTCCTCAAAAAACCCTTTTCCCTCCCATAGTCCTGTTCTGAGTAATTTTGATCTCTGAATACCCTGATGTCTGCCTTGCCTTTTCCTTCTTATTTTACTCAAACACATAATTTTCCTGCTTTCTATTCTGTGATTTTCTCTCACTGAGATTTCTAATGATCTGGACAAATAACTTGAACTGAGCTTTGGACCTGTCATCAGTCACTTCACTGTGGTAGCTTAGACTCACTATAACACTTGCCTTTGCTTAAAAAAGTGTAGTTTCAGAGTATGGTCTTTTTTTTCTCTCCCCCACACCCTCCAGTAATTTCCTCTTCTGTTGGTTCTCTTCATGCAATATCTTTTGGTCAATTGTTCATCTATCGCCCAGCCTCCAGCCAGTGTATGTGAGGAGACTCTCGGTTGCACAATATGGTTCTTTTCCTCTTGATCTGCTTTCTTTTTCACCAAATATCCTTCCTCTTACCTGAATTTTATTTCTCATGGAGTGTCTTTCCTCTGCTGTTCTCCATCACTTTCTGCTGGTGCTGTTTCCTTAAAAGGCAGCAGCAGACAGCAAGTTTGTATGGGCAACAGTAAAGGATTGCTAGCATTGCCTGGGGACTTTCGTGGGCAGCCTGTCACAACCACATATCTAGGCCTGTTCAGGCTTGGTGTGACTTCTCTTTGTTACTCCTATTTCTTAAGCATGACCCCCTCCTCAAACCTAATTTCAGGAAACACAGTGAAGCTCTATTTCTCTCTTCTGCGAGTGTTACATCTGCAAGTCAGCACCATTGCCACCACCTCTGTGACCTGCACTTTTAGGGTCTGTTTAAATCCTGATAATTACTCCTGAAAAACATTTACCCTGGCTGGCCTTTTGTCCCTATTCCAACAGAAAAACCAAGATCTATGTGTTGCTTCTCGTTTCACTTATTGTAATCTCTGCTGACACCTCCACCTCCTACTTCAAAGCCCCATGAAAGGCAGCCGTCAATATCCCCTTTCTTGCCTGTCATGATGACCTTATTACCTCCCTCTCTGAATCCTTGTGCTGACACCTTTGACTGTCACTAACTTAAATTTCTTGTTCTTTTGTCTTCAGGCCTCCCATAACTCTTCCCCTAGCCAAGCAGATTCCCTTTGTTTTTGTCCTACTCCCGTCTCTTTCTGCTCAGACGCTTCTGCCGTTCGCACTCGTCTTTCTGCCTCTCACCCAGCTCTCTCCCCTTGACCTGGGCCGCAAAGGGCTTGATGTTGCTGTTGATTACATCCATTCATAGGAAGCCTCCATGCTTTTTTTCACAGACAAAGGAAGAAAGATTTGGGTTTTTTCTGTGCTTCCTCCTGTGCCCTGATTAGAGGGACCTCACAGATTTGCCCTGGTCACCTTGCCCATCACTCATATTTCCCTCCTGAGGCAACTCTTGGCCAAAGCACTCACGCAGTCTTGGGGAGAGGAGTCTCTTCCTCTGACTTTGAGATCTCTAGCAGGTATTCAGGCAATGTGAAAGGAGTTTTAATAATTAATCATGGCAATTCAGGCATACAGATGCTAAGGGTTATTTTGACTTTGGAGTATTTGGCTGTCCCTAAGATGAAGCTGATTTCCCCGCTGTCTGCACTGAGTTCTGGCCGTGGACATCACTGCCACATCTGAGTGGTGTTTCCTAAGCTGGAGCATTTTGTTTCAGTGATGAATGGCTTCCTGTACTCTTTAAAGTATGCTAATCTTGTTGTATGTTTTATAGTTTGCTCTGTTTGCATTTACAGATCAAAGTTCAGTTATGGATGCTCATTCCACTGAGCTAAAATAAACCAATATTTTTATATTCTTCTATTTTATGACACTTTTTGGTCACATTTTCTTTCCTTCTGTGGGAAGAATTCAGTGTTCTAACACCTTCACGTAATTTCTAATATATTTGGGTTTTTCTGAATGAATACATGAAAATCAGAAAGAAAGCCCCTAATTTTTCTGAAGCTTCCCTTTTATTCCTCTTCTGCAGTAAGGTGTGCAGTAGTCACCTGCAATTTCAATATTTTGCTGGTTACTACTCATAACCTTTTGCTGCCTGAGAGACATCATGTGAGGATATACTGAGCTGTATTTTCTGCCTCGTAACTGCAAATCCCGCAGTGTGTGACTTGCAGACAAGAAGGCTTGGCAAGAGTTGCTGCAAGGTGGACGGTAGGTGCCCGTGCCTTGGCACACGTGGCACAGCGAGAAGGTTGGCTGCGGCCATACGCAAGCAGCACGGGCAGCATGGCTATCCCCCGGATGGAGAAATCCCCTGCATGTTTTAGTCTGCCATAGTGTCTGACTACCAAGGGCCAGACACAAAGCCTGGTCAAATCTTGGCTTTCAGAAGTGACATCATGTTTGAAGTCCAGGGGAGCAGAGCGTTGTCTGTGTTCGCTAGGCCAGCGGAATCTCCGAAACAGTCGATGTTTTAGATTTCTAATAATGCATTATCGTGCTATGCTTTATCAAATTCAAATTTACTAATTTGCTTTAGTTTTTATCTGTATTGAAAGATGTGATTTAAAGAGCTTCAGTTATACATTCTGCAGGACTACATTGAAAACTGATTGTATTTTACACTGGTAAGGGAATTGGTCTGAGACAAAATGACATTCAGTATTACCTACTGATGAGCTAGTGTTTTTCTTGATTTATATATATATTTTTTGATTGGCAGTTTTATGCTTTGCAAAAGGATTTAAACAAAACCAGTATTAACCCCTCATGGATGCTGTCCAGTTTTGTAGAGCTACTGAGAGCCACTCATTCAAGAAGAGTTCCTTGATAAAATTAAGTTACTGGCATAGGTGAAGCTTTTTACTTAAGTTTTCTATACACATTTTTTTTTCCATTTATTGGAAATAACGTTTACGAGAACCTACTAATTTCCTAATTACTTGTACCTCTTAGAAAAATATTCTACCAAAACTTCGGATTTTTAAGGTAGCAGTCATGTGCTCAGCCACGTTAGGGTACTATTTTGTATTGTTTCTCTGCTTATTTATTAACAGTCATAATTTCTAACTGGTATTTCTTCTCCCTTCACAGCCGCAGTGAATTTATAAGAGCCCTTTTGTTCTCTGTAATCACTTTAGCTACCACTAAATCATTCTTCTTTTCTGCTGCCCTTATCTTTTCTCTGCAAGGCTTAAACGATTGTAGCTTTCTTTCATTTTCCCCTCCTTCTCTTTCTTTTTCACTTTCATCTGTGAGCAGCTTCTATCGAAACAGTTACCTTCCATCCTGCATTTCAGAAACTGTTGTTTTCTGCTCCTTAACTCAGGTTTGCATTCAGAATTTTCCAGCCTTCTTTCCTGCTCCTGGATTTGAGCGCTCCTTGCCTCAGAGTGACTTACAATAACACTTACTATTTGAGAACTGATTTTTGTCTGCAAAGTCCTTTGTAAAAATTAATTGATGAATAGTAACGCATTCTCTGAAGGTGTTCTTTTATCAAATTCTGAGCGCTCTGTGGATCTGCTCTGTGCTCTGAACAGGTAAAGAAACTCATGAATATTGCCCTCAGTGCTTTCTTTTATCAGGCAGATGTGTCCTTAATCCTCAGGGAAGAGCTCAGTCTAACCTGATTTTGGGGTGAGCCATTGAACAAAAATTTAAGAGAAACGTGATTCCTTTCAAGAAAGGGTGTCTCTTAAAAGCTCAGTCTCAAAGTTGTTTCTGGAGCCAGAAATAAGTGCAAATAATAAAACAAGACGGAGATAAACATTCAAATAATTTACCTGCCTCTGTAGTTTTTGATTAAGTTTTGAAGTAAATGCTTTATGCATTGATTATTTGCTTTTTAATGGTCTTGTCAAGAATGACTTTTAGAGATGAAAAAATGCTTTTGAATGTGGATGTGAATGGGCACAAATAGATCCTCTCCAGTATGAATACCTGCCATTCAGACAGGATGAATTGCTTTTCAGACTTATGTGGTTTCTCTGATCAGTTGCTACACTCAAGAGCAGCCAAGAATACCAATAAAAAGGCAGATTTTCTGGGAGCAAGTCAGTGGTGCTCTGCCTATGGTTAACTTCCCAGCCCTCTCTGCCCTTCAGAGGCACTGAGCAGCAGAAGGGTCTTCTCCTGCATTTCCTTCTGTGCTGGTTTTATTTTGGACATTCTGAAGAAAAAGTGTTAAAATACAACAAAAAATTGCCAACAGCTTTGGAGAATCTGAGGTAATATCACTCGCTCTCACTAGAGCCAAACCAGAGATTTGATTTTTTAATTCATCTTCCGCACTGTAGATTTGATATTTCTCAACAGTGTATGTTTTAGCCAGGGAATTATTAACTGGATAAAAAACTTGCCATCAACAGGCCATCATTCTGAAGAAAGCTTCCATCTCCTAAGCGAAGACAGGGAGCTGAGGTAGCCCTCTGAAGGCAGGGAGGTTTCATCTAATCCTTGGAGAGGGAGAAGCTCTTAGCTGGTGGTGTCTCTCTGAAAGTTGGCATCTGAGCTCAGAAATGGGCTCCTGGTCCAAAAAAGTTGTCCCCGCTTGCTGTGTTTTGATTTACATCATGGTGTGGTTTTGATGAACATGTCCTGGGTTCATTTTGGAGAAAACTGAACTGAAATGTGCACTTAAGGGTTGTCCCAACCATGCTCCAAGTGCTAATGGGAATTCAGTGCCTGGGGCCAGCCCTGAGCTCATCTGAAACATTGACTCCAGGAAACACATGGCATTAGTTCTGAAATACAAATGTGGGTTTTTTTCTGAGATCCTCCTGTTGTGACACTCTGGAAGACTGAAATTTAGGACAGTCTTATCTAATAAAAGGGAACTGGGTTCTAGCCACGATTTCTGAAATTCTGAACTTGTAGTATTTTGCTTCCAGTATGCTTTGTGTTTTTTGAGCAACAGGTTTAATAGGAGGGAAGTTGCAGAAAGGTTCAACAGCCCAGACTCAGAAATAATGCCGTATGTAGATATGACAATATTAGTAGTGTTGTGCTGATCTCTAGGCTGCAAGTTTTTGATATTGTCACAATTCGGTTGAGGGCAGCTGGTACTTTCTCTACAATTTCTGTCCTGAAATGGATGGTTGGGCTCCTGTCGGGAGAGATAGGACATTTTATGTAGCAAGCGTACTTTGAGACACAGGATGACTATCACATCATCTGTGTGAGATGATAACAAGTTCATTTTTCAGCATGAAGTATTTCCACTGTTACTGGGAGCAGTTGTTTTTCACTGCCTCTCACTGTCATTGAGTTTTTCACTGGCTCTAACATATTTCAGGATCTCTTGAGTGGTTTTTCCATTGCTGAAGCCTGACTACTGTTAGATACTGAAGATTATGACAAGTACCTCACAGGGTGACTATTTTGGTAGCAGTTGTAACAACATCCCTGCTTGCTACTTAGCAGCAAATTTAGATATCTTAGTATTACAACAGATGCCTGCTAGATTAACAACTATGGTGCCGTCCCAGAATGTCCACCTGCATTTAAAGTACTGCACCAAAAGGGTGCAGTCCTTTTGGGAATCCCATGACTTGTCTTTCAGTTGCATGCAGACCCCCCAGATACCCTATAACTTCTAAAATGGTGCTAGAAACCACTGGTTATGTAGCTAAACCTCTACTCCAGCATGCTGTCATAGGAGCTGCTGATGAAAAGCACTTGCAGAATCTCTCAGACGTGCCAGGGAAAGGGAGGTATTGCAGGGTAACACACGGGTTCATGAGATGAGCATGACTCCGTTACAGGAGGAAAGGAGTGCGTTTTTTCCCTAAGACTCTGTTACATATTAAATGAAACATTTGGCAAAGATGTTGCATGAATCACCAGGGAGATGTTGTTTATCCTCAAATTGCCCGGGCGTTACATAGTTTCCTGTCTCTCTAGCTCTGCCTACTCATCACAAGTAGATCATGCACGGTTTGGTAGCAGCGTAATATCCCCTGTATGTTCTGTTGGTCCATACAGCTTATCAAGACTTCAGATGAAATTAAGTTTGTGGCATCCTGATAAGCTACAGTATTGCTTTACTAGGAGCGAGCAGATGGTGCTTTCCGGAAGGAAACAGAGCCATAACTTTACCCGGTAGCAAAGGCTTGCTGCCTTTGCCTCTCTGTCTCGTAGCTCTGTTCAGACTAACAGGGAAGTCAGAGCTTAGTCTAATAATGAAAAAGTTTTCTTGGTGGGACTATGAGAGAGGGAAGCAATGTTAAAGACAACAGCAGATGGACTATGTATGTAAGCAAGCTCTTGGCCCGTCCAGTTTAGCTAGCTATTTTACTACAGCATCCTCTTTGAGGGGATCATTGGTAGGAAGTGTATTGGTGACTGCAGAATAGACCTGTGCCAAAGTACCTGAGTATGACTCTTCTTGTTCAAGCAGGTGTAGTGAAGATTTTAGATTCACATGCTCTCCTGTAGATGCAAATCAAAACCTTTTTGTTTCAATCACAACAGAAATCTTGAAAAAGAGCATTTTGTAGAAACTACTGATTTTGATCTTAATTTAGAGTTTTATTTTGAAAGTGAAAGGAAGCTAGCTTAGTTTTAGTGGAATAGTACTGAGATTTGAACACATTCGCTAGAAATGAGGTAGGGTCTAGATGTGCAGTGGAAAGTTCCATGGGTTTTGCTTGCAATTAAATGCACATGTGAGTTACTTTGATTTTTGCAAAGCAAATGCTCAGACACTCTATAAAAAGAGAGAGAGGGAGGGAGAAAATAAAGACTTCTCTAGTAAAGATTTCTTTATCTCACTTATTTTGATGGTGTTTTTTCAAATTTGTCCATCTTTCTCAGACCCAAAGAATGCATAATTAAGATCTATGTGTTTCTTCTTACTCATATTTCAGGGAACAGGATGCCTTAATACATAAAATTCACATTCAGCATCAGAAGTAACGTTCTGAGTATCAGCCTACAGCCTCAAGGCTCTTCTTTCTCTTTGTTTCTTTCCCTGCATTTCTCTCCGTGTGTACCTGTGAAAGCCAGCTCTGCCCTTTACAAAGTCATTTTTTTGGGAATTCCAGTTCATCAGGTGCTGGGAATATGCAGTTAGCTAGTATTCCCTTTGCTTTAAAGGTGGGAGACAGAACCTAGCAACTAATAAGGGCACAGTATCAGAGAATAAGGAGACAAATGAAAAAGTAATAAGAGAAAAAATATTTCTAGGCCTTACAGGAAAGTCTTATGCAAATGTGATAGAGAAAGAAAAGAAAGAAAGAGGAAATAAACCAAAATGGACACTTAAAGAAAGGAATTATGCAAATACATATCTTGATTTTCACAAGCATTATTAATTTTTTTAATTAAATCGGATCTTGTAAAATATGCAGGATTTCCAGTTCTCTCATGAACAGCATGATCAAATGACAATTCTTTCCCCACTTTATACTCTGAATAGAGCTCAGCAATAATGTATTTTCTCAATTTAAAAGCTTTCTTAGGTCTTATCTGAAAGATCAATTGTGCTTAGCAGGAAAAAAAGTCAAAGCTTGAGGATGAAGTGACATGCTTTTACTTAAATTTTCTAGAGAGTGCTGCTGGCAAATACTATTTCTCATGGTAACGATAATATATTACTGAAGGAAAACATTTTACTGCTACAGTGATATTAGTAATATCACCTGACACCTTATCAAGATAGCTATAGACCACTAGTAATTTCACCAGGAATATAAAGTACACTATTGGACTGTGAAAAGGAAGAAAATAAATTCAAACCAATTGAGATATCTTAAAGTTAAAAGCAACTTCTCACAAAGCTTGTTTTAACAGAAAGAAAGGAAAAACATTGTGAAATATGTTTACATCAGGATGTGTATCCTTACTAACACCAAAGGTGAAGGCTCATTTCTGACATTAATTCAGCAATCTTACCCCGTTTCAGAATATCACCACAGATGGAATCATTTAACTTTTAACCACATCAATATTCTGCATTAAAGTGCCTAAACACATTTATCTGTATGTGCTGAGCCTGGAACAGCCTGAGGATGGGATTTTAACTTTTGGATGCAAGCAATGGGACTCCTGAGTTACCAGAAGCAGAAGCTGCCCTTAATCCAGACAAAGAAATTTGAAAACTCTGACAAAAATACTAGAAAGAGAGAAAAGGAAAAAAAAAATTGTTCATGCCTCCCAGTAAAGTAACATGATGACTTTTACTGTTATTCCCAGCTGTAAGTGGGTGTTCTTTCAAAGTGACCCAAGCAGATTACAACTTGTGAGCAGCTGTTCCCAGCTTTGACTAGCATCTGAACCAGACCTTACAGTCTCAGGTTCGGGGTCTTTCACTGCTTGTTATCCATGGTTTCATCTGAGCTGTCAAGGATATTGTGCAGGATGAGGGAGAATCATATAGCAGCTCCCACCCTCTTCCATGAAGTTCAGGGGACTTGCAAAAGGCAGCCAGACAGGGAGGGTGCTTGGTCTCTTTCCCATTGCCTGTGACCAGTCTTCTCAACCACAGTAGCTCACCCCAAGAGGAGATCAGGAGGAGGACCATGTATTGACCATGCAGGGAAGATCAGGGAGATCAGAGCAAGTCTGGGACATATTGTTAGCCATAATCACAAGGCCACCTGGTGCAGCAGAACCAGGGAAGTACCTGCACAGACATAAAAGTGACCACCAAACATGATTGTTTAGTGTTTTTTATTCATTGGGCATGAATCAGCCTAAGTAGTGCCAGATGCACCACAAAATACAAGATTTTAAAAATACTGGCATTATTCCCCTAATTTCATACCATAAAGTGTTGCCTGTGGCTTGCTTCACTCCTCTTCCACAGCCTCATGGGATGCAGAAAGGCAAATACTGGGTGAGGAAGTGGATCCATAATAGCAGAAGGAGACAGAGCGGTTTGTGTGGTTCCCTGTTTTAACATCTGATACACAGCCACAATGCAAATGTGTGCTGTTGACAGAAATGGCCAGCTGGCAGAGTGTCTGTCTTTGCCTCTGATATTTTAAATTTAGGATGTCTGCTGCTCCATCCTGATTCGTGGACATGATGATGAGGTTTTCAGAGCCCCTGATTGCTTAATATAATCTGTTTACTATGAAACATCTGATAGCTATTATAGAAAATGTCAGATAATTTATGTTCCTTTTTTCCATCCCAAGAGAAAAAAAAAAAGAGTGTTTTATATCAAGAAACATTTCAATAGCTTACAGGCAAATGGACAAAATGCACAAATGTCAGATGCACAGCCCTGAGCTGTGGGGACATGAGCTGAATAAAACTCTAGTTGCATTTACTAATGCCAGATAATTGACATGATAATAGAAGATTACAGATACGGGTATTGTTTGTATTCTAACCCTATTTTCTGTGATTTTCACACTGCAAAGACTACTCAAAAATTATATCCTTTTGGTATTGAGATTAGTTTTGCAAATAAATTGAGATTTGTGAATGACACTTCAAATTAGCACTAAGGTAATGTTCTGGGGGAAGTGGATAAAATGAAAACTAGAAAACCTATTGCATTTCCAATATGATTATAGTAATTTATTCAACATAACAAAGAAGCATCTCTTTCACTTTTCTGTAATTATTGTAGGGTAAATTTTATGTTTTCAAATACAAAGATTTGTTTTTGAGACTTATGATTATGGCAAAAAAAAATTTACTTGCTTTTAAAATAAAATAGTAAGCTCTAAGAATGCTTTTCTAATTGAGAGACACAATATATAATGGCATAATACTTGAATGATGTGATTTTATATAAAAAGACATTGCTCTCTAGGAGTCTTTTTATTTACAGGGAAACATGAGCATTCCTGATGAATTTCACTGGGATTTTATAGACAAACAGTTATGTCAATTTAGACATTCCATTTGTATTTTCAGAGGAACAGAATGCTAAAACCAAGCCAAAATATTAGTGCTCTGTATATATGCGAAAGAAAATAAATTGTTATTCGAAGGTAGTTCTTTCAGATGAGTCAGTTAAATGTGAATGGAAATAAAAAGCTACAATTCAAGAGCGTTTTGTGAATTATACTTTGTGAAAAAGGAAAGAGCCTCTACCTTTGACAAGACAATTTGTAGGAGACAGATTTTTCATGGCTTCTGTTATTGTGCTTCAGGAGCAATAAAGAGGCAGGCGGTGTCCTCTTTGTCAGTTCAGGGGCTTCCAGTCTCTGTGTGTGTGTGGCAAAACACTATCAGCAGCACTCACAAATATTCCATAAGCTGAGAAAGATCGTCTGAGGTTCAAGTGAAAGGATTTTCTTCTTTTCAAAACCGCTGACATTGTACACAATCCATGTAGGTACAAGTGCACGGTTTATTATTAGCAAAACCAATTCATTTTTTAAATTCCTTTATTTGGGAGTCTGACTGCTTTACACAGACCTGTATGTTTCTTTGCTAAGCTTCTTACTTTATAAACAATGAAGAATTCTGACCCCTTTTTTCACCATCTATCTTCATCCTGGAGAATCAAGAGAAGAGGGAATTTCCCCTTAGTCTGGGTTCACTTTACTCTTTCTGGAGTGTTACAGATTGCCCCAGTCTTGTTCTACTGTTAACACTGAAATACTATGCTTAGAAAACTGGTTTGTTTTTTTTTAATTATAAACACAAGGAATCCCCTCTTTTCTCTCTTCCCACACCCAACATAGTGTATTTTGCATAATTAGGCAAAAGAAATATGCTGGTTTAGAGAATTTTTGATATTACATTTGCAATGAATGCAACTTAAGTCTTGTCCTTCAAGTGGTAAAATTTTTATCTTCCTTCATATTTTATTTATGGCATTTTGGCTGGCCTACTTCTGTTCCCATTGGAAATTCCCCAGAATATGCCTTGTAAGATGCTGCTGATGGAAGAACTGGCAAGCTGTCTGTCCATTACATGTTGCCAACAGTATCTTCTCTTGTAACAAGTGATAGAAACAAGATTTTCAAAGTTTTTGTCACAACTCCTTGAGTACGAGGTTAGGTAGTACTGATGCTGCTTGTGCTCTCCTGTGTAATTTTAAAGGAAGAAGGACAGCAGTCTGAGGCATCAACTTGTTCAATCCTCATTAGTTCTCGTCATCGCAACTTCTTTCATGCACATGGCAATTCATGCCTGTTACCCGGCTTTCATATTTCAACTCAGTACTACCATCTCACCATCAGCCCTTTCTTCAGCAGGTTCTCTTCACTCCCTCTCTTTTACCATGCTCTTCCTCCGGGCCTCTCTTCTTACCCTCCCTTCCTTCATCCCAGCCACTTCTTTCTCTTACTCTCACAAGAACATTGTGTTTCAGTCTGTTATTCGTATATTAGTTTGAAAAGTGACTTACTGTATTGTTGAAAAAGAGCCCTGGGGTGGAGCATTTCCAAGCGACCTGGCTTATGGGCAAGCCTACAAACTGCAGTGTTGAATAATTATTGCTGATGATGGTGGCAACAATTCCTGACTATTTGTGTCTGTAGTTAGGGTGTAGGAATGGCTGACAGTTCCTTATCTTTAAAGCTGGAAGAGAACTGAATTAGTTAAAGAGGACAGGGTGCCTCATGGCTTTATTCCTGTTGATGCTGGTCAAGCAAAGCCAAACAGATAATGCCATGTAACTTCTAGTTATCTGAAATAACTTTTCTTTGCTGAGATTGAACAGAAATTAAACACAATCGTTAGAACCTGATGTCTTTGGAAGAAGATATAGGAACTGTAAAACCCATTTTTAACATCTGGACACCTCAGAGTTAGCTAGAAGCTATTTTGTTTGAACATCCACTTGGCAATTACTTTGAAAAATCACTCACTATTAGCACAAGGTCTGACTCCAAGACTAGTATTAGGTTTTAATTCTGATCCAGGAACTTCTGAGGAACATAATCTTTTCCTCTGAAGAACATCATAATTTCCTTTTAAATCTTTAGGGCTTTAGAGAAGCATTTCGTTCTTCAGCCAAGTATCTCTGCTATTACTAGTTCTGACATTTACACTGAGTTGTATGCTAGCTTTCCGATCCCAGGAGCATACATTGCAGATGCAACATCTTGTAACACAGCACTAGAATTCACTGGAAGGCAATAATCATCTATAACCAGAATATAACCATGTATTAAGGGTGAAGAAAATGTTAAATGACATTTCCTTATTTTGCTGGAGAACAGGTTTCAGCATTAATTAATTTAGATTTAATACATTTGTAATGGAAGTCTGCTTTACACTGGACACAGTGAATATTGAATTATTTAGATGGGGTCAAATTATAAAGCATTGTGATCATTTGTAGTTCTTACTTGTAAATGAGTAGACTTCTTAAGCTTTTCAAGTAGTGTGCAATCCACTTCAGCCTTTTAATAATTAAGACCTGTGCTTCTTTACAATCCTAGGCTTCTGAAAAGGACGTAATTATTTCCCCCCATTCCCCCCCAAATGTTACCTGTGTGGTATGAGATCTCAGATGAAATATGTTAATTTTTTGTGTTGCATTTTCCTTAGTCTCTACCTCGCTTTTCTCAGCTGTACTGTGGTAGGCATGGAAATGAGTGCTTCCTCAGAGGTGGGATACTGGTTTTATTCCTTCAGAGGATGAAGCGGGAGGGAAGGGGAAAGGAAACACGTGCATTCTTTTCACCTCTGCCTATGAAGGCTTGCTTTTGTTTCCACATTTGGATAGGTGAGAGAAAAATCACAGAGTTCAAGGCAAAACATCTCAGAGCCTTTAAAATGCTGCTATTGATCTGTACTTTATTTGACTTACATGTAACAATACTTTCAGAGCAGATAGGTCACTTATCCTGCCTGGAACTGACCACTTTCAGACTGTCTTTCTCAGACCTGAGCTTTCAAGATACTCAGTGGTATCCACTCATACATTTTCATAAAGAAAATTCAGTATAGCACACATCCTAAACTGTTAGAAATATGGAAATAATTGTTACCAGCATGTCAAATGTATTCCTAATGTAAGTGGAGACAGCTTCCAAATTTGGCTCAATAACTTACCCTTTTAGTCAAGTTTACTTCTAGGATAGGATCTTCAACTATGCTCGTAATTCTGTCTTTATTTAAAGTCTGTGGGAGTAAATTTGCTAACTGAAAATCCCACTGCAACCCGAAGACAGATTAATAGTAAAGTTCTGCCCCAACAGAAAAAATGCAAACAAAGAAATGTATTGTTGGGAAATTAGCACTTCCTAGTAGAAAGTGTGATAAATGATGTATTGTTCAAGGAATACAAGTATCTATAAAGAGATTTTTTTTTTTAACATCAGGGTTGCAGAACAGAGTTAGACGTTCGACTTTGAATGTGTTTGTGAACACTGCCATTCAGGAGGGCAACATATTTGGTTTGTTTTGGGTTTATTCTCCTGTCTTGGAAATTCCTAACACCACAGGACAGTGACTTCTCAAGCAACCTGATTAATAGAAAGAAAACAGGCCTGGAAAATTCTTCAATTTTACAAAAAAAGAAACAAAGACTGAAAAAAATGAAAGAAAAATGTAAGAGAGCACTGCAAAAAGTTATGTCTCATGGATCATATCTTCAACAGTTTGCTCAATTAAAAAAGACAAAACATTATTTATTTCAGTACTTTTCTTTGAATCTCATTGTTTCCCTGTTGACTTTACAGCATAGGTCCCGTAGTACTTTGTTTCTCCATTGCTTTGAGGATATCCAGGCAACGTTTCTGCGGGATGCTAGTTTTTCAGAAAAGGCTTTGCCCCTGAGCCAGGGGTAGCTCTGGGGCCCAGGGCTTCTGAACAGTGATGAGTTGTGTCCCGTTCACTGCAGGTTGTCTGTCTGAAGTAGGGACGGTCTTCCCCTTGTGTAAGAATCTTTGCCTTAAGGTAACTAGGTAGTCATGTCCCAGGCTTTCCTGGGCTTCCCTTTTGTTTTTTCTGCCCAGGTCTCTTCTTCTTCAGCCTTAATGAATTGCGCATCCTTTTGCCCTCCACCCACCAGCTCCAGATTGCTTTAAAAGGCCTTTGCATCTGCAGGACCCAGTGAACTACCAACCTGTTGTTCTCTTCGCCTTCTTCGTATGCACATAAGGTGCTCAGTGGGTACCAGCATGTCTTCTAGGGGTAGCAAGGAAAGTTTACCACTGCCATGCTCACAGAGGGAAGACTCCAATTGAAAAAGGAGGTTAAAACATAAAGGTTGCATTTTTTTCACCTGATAAACTGTCATGGCATTTTATTTTAATATCTCTCTGAGGATTCTGCAGTTATGGTTGAGGAGACATTATTTATTTTATTCACTTTGTCTTCAGGTGCTTATGACTCTTCAGAGAATTTACCTCTAGGCTAAAATGTATTTATAGCAAGGACCTCAAGTGGCTTCACTTAGGGTGCCCATTAATACTGAGAAAATCTCACTGAACCACTTGCCCTACTTTATAATATTCCTTGACCCTACAATTTTAAGTCATACTCTTGTCACAATGGTAACTTAAATAGTGAAAGTATGCTGGGAAAGTATCTTCATTGCTTATGTGAAGTGGTTTAGTTTCAATCATTTGTAACATAATACTGATGTCACTTTTTATGGATCTTTATATATGAAAGCTTTTCTGTGTAGTTCCTCAAATACTGTAGTACCATAAAAGCATTTACAGTCTTAAGGACTCTAAACTTCAGACCTCTTGTCTGAATTTCAGGAAAACATGATCTCGCATTTGCCACTAACTTACATTTCAGCTTGTGTGTAATAGCTGCCTGCTTCTCCTTCAGTCCTTCATGTCTTTTTTTATTCCACATACACATCCTTAGGTAGTATATTTGGCTTAGAACGTAACATATCACAGGCAGAATGGAGATACGCACCTGACACTGGAGGTGGTAAACACTGAGGGAACCCGGGAGGCTAGAGAGGAGTCCCACTGCATTCTTTCTTCCCCATGTTGGAAGGTGAGACAACCATTACTTACTATTGCCTGCATCATTAAGATGCTGGAAGAATACTTTAATCATACCATGTTTATCCATGGGTAAAGGGAAGACTTCACCTTATCTTTCTTGCCATTTGGACTCAATTTTAGAGAGGTGAAATATAGAGAAAACTTCACTTGCACATATAAATGCACCAATGTTTCCTCAAATGCACCATCGCCTATATATGCACCAGAGTGCCCCATAAAGCAAAACTTAAAAACATTGTTCTAAAAGCTATTCACATACATGCATCATAAGACTGGTTATTTTACCTTTTCATGTAAAGTTACACACTTGAAACCAGGAGCAGCACACCTCAGTTTTCTTGTGAAGTACACCAGCAGAGGTTGAGGAAAGCCATCCAATGCTCAGGGCACCTACAGGTCTGACTCAACGTAAGCTGTGAAGGAGGAGGATCCATGACTGCAGCTTCAGCTATCTGAGAATTCATCTCTCCTTCTTCTCTTTTGAGTCCTCTGTGTTGTGGTGCCTCCCTACAGAAGAGGCATGATGGCTGCTCTGGGCCAGCTTCAAGGACATGCTGGCTTCACAGTGTAGCAAGGGAAAATTTGTATATTTGCTTTTTTGTAATGCCTTGTCAGTGTAAGGCAGTGTATGAGAAGTGTATGAGAGGACTGCAAACATCTGCCCTGTTGCTACAGTGTGTAGTGAGGATCTCAAACTGGGCTGGGGCAAGCAGTGGAGGTGGAAAACCAGGAAGAGTTATGTCAGGGCTCCTGGTGGGGAAGGTGGAGGAAGATAAGAGAGTATAACACCTGCCTGGAATGGGTGTTGGTCAGATGTATTTGACTGCAATGGTCAATTGTTTAAGCAAAACCCTCGTAGATCCAGTCTGATAGGGATTTGCACAGCAAATACAATGTGGTGCTAGTTGGAATGTTGTGCTCCTCCAGGACAAAATTAACTCCACGGGTTCCTTTTGGGAAGCAGTCAAAAAGCTGGTGAAATTATGCCAGGTGGAGATCACAAAGCAATGTGGATTGTATCCCCGGAAATATCTCCTTCCCCTCTTTAACTTCCATGCTGAGAAAATGCTTTTCTCTGAGTTGGACTGAGTGGTGGGAATGGAAATGGCTAGGACTTAGGAGTGCATTTAGTAAAACTAGAATAGTAGTAGCAGTTTGGAGTATTTTGTTTATCGCAGGGGGAAGCTAAACAGCCTTTTTAGAGACTGTGAAACTCTTAGTGGATAGAAACACCAATTGTGTAGAATAATTTAGAAGATTGTGCCTTAAATTTAGTTTGTGACACAACACCCTAAGGCTTCACAGGAGTTTTCAGAAAAGTTTTTCCACTTTCTCCTTTAAGGATACTGGATAATTAATGTTATTATCTACATGGTGATTTTCAGCCAAATGTAGTTGCTTTACAGCTGTAAATATCAGGAGTCTCATTGTACAGCATCTGCAGAAAAACATGATGAGTTTCGGTACATATCTTTGAAAAGGACTCCATTTTTGCTACAGAAGAACTAGGTTTGATGTTTTTCATCTTCCTTTTGTTGACTTTTTCTTCCATTCTGCTGTGTCTTTTTTTGCAATAATGGACTAGACAGCACACATTATTAAAAAGGTAGGGTGCACTCTAGATTATATGGCGACATAATAATGTACTCTGGTTTATGCTTTGTTCTCTTCCTAATAATTCGTAACATTCAATTTGGGGTTTTTTGTTACTACTAAGTATGGACTTGATATTTTTGTAAAACTGCTTATTAAAATGCCAGCATTTTGTTCTTAAATGGTAATAGCAGTCTCAGGATGTATCACTAGTATACATGAAATGCATGAAATACAGAAAGTTGGATTTTCCTCCATATGGTTTATTTTACATTTATCTGCATTGAATTACATCAGCCATTTTATAATCCAGTCACTCAGTTTTGTAAGGTTTCTTCAACTTTTCCATTAGCGGTCTGTATTAGCACCCTGATACAACCAGAAAGTCTTTTCACCTTGCTGTTCATACCCTTTCCAATCATTTATGAACAGATTGAAAAACAAGGCAGAAGACAGACCCCTCTCAGACTCCTCTGGGTGCATCCTGCAGACCTGAAAGTGACTATCTATGCCCTAATGTTTTCTGAGGTTTGATGGCCCTTTCTCCATGTGACCAATACTTTGGTGCATTAGCTTATTTAAAGTTTTTGATGAAGGCTTTTATCAAATGCACATTTAGGCATCTGAGGATCGTCCTTGTCCATCTGCTTCTTTATTCCTTTGAAGGAGTCCAGCAGGTTTCTGAGGTACAGATCCCTTTCGCCAAGTCATGTTGGCTGTTCCACAGCATACCATATTTGTTTTATGATTGTTTTGCTTGGGTTTTTTTCCTACTATAGTTTTATTCTTCTGACAGCTTTTCTGCTGATCTTCCCAGGAACACTCTACAGGAACCCTACACAAATTAGAAAACTGAAAGTTTGCCACCATAGGGTGCCAAACTTCTATGTATAAAGAAGGAATCTGAACCTCTCCCCATGTTCACAGTAAACACTCAGGTAAATAAGCTGTTTAGTTTTTGTTGCATTTTTGTCTTTTCTGAAGGCTCTTTCTTGCTCCTGAGCACGGACTGTCAGCCATTGTATTTGTGACCAGTGCCTTCCACATGACTGTGGTCCTATGTACTAAATAATGTCAGAAAAATCTTAATGCTATAGTTTGTGGTTTCCTCCTTGCTTCAGTCATAATACACCATTCTCAGTCATGTAGAACCTACAGGAGTGATCCTTGACCAAAGAATTTTGGACCTAAAATAATCTGAATTATAGCAACCAGGTATAAAACCAGTATTCATTTCCATTTTCTCTTCAGGAAGTCCCAGGGAATTTTTGGAGGGTTAAGTAATCTGACTTTTCACTCAGGCGACAGGGCAGAAGCACTCATGACAGCTTCTGCTGCTATGAACCCCTGGTTCTCTATACTGGGTGCCTGGTTAGAGAGTACTGGGAGACTCTCTTGAACCCTGTGCTCACATTTCCTTCTTAAGCTGTTGAGACATGTTTGGGGCACTGCTCAAATGCAGAGTCTGAGAGAGTTTATATTAAGTGTAAATTCTACTCACGTAGAAAAATGCAGTGTTTTATTTTTATCTTATAAAGTATGGAGTAAAAAGCTATTGCAAAAGGGTGATAGCATAATATATTAATAAAGTGGTTAAAATATAAATAATGCAATAAAAAAGTTGTAATACTTGAGTGAGCATCATTCAAAGAATCTTCTTCAAATGCTATTAAAAAAATCAGAGCACGAGACCTTAAAGATTCTTTAAGAGATATTTGAAATGTCAGACACAGGAAGCATAAATGCCATAATGGTGAGGAAAGGCTTCAGGAAGTACAACATTCAGGTACTCTGAAAGACAGAAAATACTTCCACGACGAGTGTAGGTGTAGTTTTCATATCTAGGGTTTGTAATATATTGTACAGGTCTTTGCTTTCAGACACCATTAAAGAGTTAGATCTCAACTGCAGATACTGGAAAGAGGAAGGGAAATGTTACATTTATGTTTAATAAACTATCTGAAGAATTGTTCAAACCACATATAATAGGTGAGAAAAAGGGCTCAAGAGACAGAATCAGAGAATGTCACTCAGATAAAGTAACTCGTACTGGACTTGGGCAAGAAAATTTCAATTCTGTAATACATACAAGTCTCATCAATTCCAGCATGAATGTTACCCCCTCATGTAGAAAATATGATAATCTATTTGCAGTCAGTGTTTCCAAAGAGAGATCTACTGACCCATCATTGCCTATAAATTTAAAATTACATCAAGTAGACTCTTGTTGCATAATTGCATTTTCATAAAGCTGCTTTTTTTTGTTTCAGATTTACTACTGTCTTTATTCTCTGCGTTTGTTTATAATGTGAACTGTTCTCCTAGTTGGTTTAAAACCGTAGGGTAGTTATTATAAGAATAGCCTACAATCACTTGTGTTCCATTTTTATACTCTTTCTCATTTATTTTCTTTAAAATTGTTGTATTTACTTTTTGCATATTCTAAATGTGGATGGTGCTTTTTGAAATACCTACCCCAATCCAGTTTATTTTCCAAAGGATTGGCTGCCATTGTGTTCCAACCTAAGTTCCAGGTTGAAAGCATACCCTAAGTTACCGTGGAAATTAGAAAATGAGGTGGCAAGTCTAAGAAAAGACAAATAAGAGGTGAACAAAGAAAGAATAAAGTTGGGATCATTTGCAGATAAAATAGAATAAAATTTCCCTACCCACCATGGTAGGTTTTAAATTGCTGATAGGTTCTACGTGATGCTTCTCAAAGATGAGATTTTCAGCTCATTTATTTTCATAACTTATATTTTTAATACTAGCATTGAATTATGGATCTTTTCAGTCATCTTAATTATGCAAGATGATGGTTATCAATAAAAATGTGACTTTGTCAAAGGTGGGTTTTTTTCTTTGTATGCAAAATAGAGAAGATGCACATAGATTTACAACAGAATTGGAAATAGAGACAGGATGAGTAAACTCTGAAGCTGATCGCTAAGTCTTACATTTTCATAATTTTAAAGGTCCTTTCCACCTGCTGAAGAATGCTGTCCTGCTGAGCAGTGCAGGGTGACTGAGGCTAATATGAGAAAGAAGAAATGAATAGGATAAGGAGAGAGAACACATTTCTTTGGATGTCTCTGGAGTTTCATGCTTTCTGAGCTAGTTAGAAGTGGTAAAGTTCAGTCCCACGTTACCTCTCTCCTGGTGCTGAAGGAGTGATCCCAGGGCAGCTTTGGTTCATGCGCTCAGCATAGGAGCCACTTATTGTTATCCGTACAAAACCGTAGCTCCGACACGTACAGTGAAACAGCCCTGGAAATCAGTAGTATGGTTTGCATAAGCATGGCAAGAAGTGTCATATGATGGCATTCGACAAAAAGCGCTTGGTTTTCATGTTAATGTGTTGGTTAATGGCGGTTTCGAAAAGCTGCATGAACTGTGAGAAAAGGCATGATGTTCTAAATGCACAAAAATGTGTAAAATTGCATGGCACCAGCAAAAGACATCATCAAAGACTTATGCTGTTCCAAACAGCCAGCACTTCCAGGCCACTCTTTCCCCCAGAATTTTCTAAAAGCACTCAGCTGTGAGCCCTTTTAATGAAAGTCTGAATTCTAAATTTATAATAAAGATGTTAAATTCATGATTTGAAATAAATTTTAGAATGATAACATGACCAGCAAACAATGCTGAAAACTCTTCTGATGTGGGGCAGCTAAGAGGCATTACTGAAACCCTCTCAGGAGTTTTCCTTCTTGTTTATTGTTAATGCCTGACATTTTTTTCTGACTCACGGTGCTGCTCTTCATTATCTATTCTTTCTGTATTTTGATCTAACTGAATTACTATTTACCTTGCCTTTGAAATTTGTGTTCATCTGTTTCAAAGCCCTGCAGACATCTTAGGTATTACAGAATACATATTAATAGTATTTTTGGAAGTCCTGCAGTGGCACAATAGCAGATTTATGTGTTTGATACCTTAATGTTTCAGACAGCCTCATGTAGACAGAATGTTTTTCCACAGTCACCAAATCACCCAGAGATTAGCCCCAAATCAGTTTTTATGGAAAACCTGCTCATGGTGACAAAAACTTAACAGGAGTAAAAAGTTGATAAAGTGACTGCATAATTACCCATCAATATCAGGTATGATTCTTTACAAAAGCTACTAAAATGTACTAAAAAAGTACTAAAAATAAGACTTGGCTAAGTTTCCTTGGCATTTCTTTGTAAGAATCCTGAAAGGTCACTGCTATGGAAATGTGATTTCTCTGTCCCTAAACAATCTGGCCTGTTTATAACAGATTTTGTGACTTTTAAGTATTCTAAAGGTATGTCATGTAAGTCTTCAGATTGCAAAGAGCATTCTAGAAAAAAACACTGTTCCAACACAGTCAGTATTGCAAATGTCTTTGTTCAGTGCACAAGGGGCCGAGGTAGGGTGCAGACATGGTGTTTGGGATTTAAACACTATTAGAGTGTCTCTGGTGCCATTTTGGATTGTAGAAGGGAGCTCTTTCATCCTGTTCATGGAGCCAGACCACTTTAAAGATGTGCATTTAATGGATGCAGAAGCCCCAAACGTATTTCATAGAGCATTGTGCAGACAGAAGCAGAGCAAAGAAAGAGGTAGCCCATGGGCTGCGGAAATATCCTCTAGAAAGTCAGAGTCTTTTTCTGTTGTAAGAATCAGTGAAAATGCCCTTCTTTTTTTTTTAATTTCATATTGACAAGTGGAACTGGCCTTTGAAGTAGCTACTGAGTTAGTATGTGGCTCTAGATGTATTCAGAGTCTTTGTTCTTCCCCCCACTTTGTATAGCAAAAATAGACACAAGAGTGATCATTTGAATAACACATGGGGGATTATAATGATATATACAATTAAAATTCAGTATTAGAATATACACTTAAGCAGTATTCTTCAAGTGTTCATATTCACTATTAATTAAATGAGCTACTGGAGTGCACATTTTAGTGTCAGGACCTGCCATATTCATCTCTCTTCCAATGCATTATGTGTTTTCCCATCTATGAATGTGTAATGTGATACCTTAGGTCCATTTTTATACTCTTCTATTATTCTTGTAGGCTGTGATTTAGAATTATATAAAAGCGATATAGTCAATGTTCATGTAAGCATTAATAAAAAGTTTCCAGTTCTGTATTTATTGAGTATTTCATAGCATTCTTATGCGAGGGTCGGACACCAAATATATGATTTCCTATCTAAGACACTGCTCTTTCAATTTTTTTCATACATCTTAAAGAAGCTGTTAAACAGTTTACCTGATCTTTAAAGATACACCAGCTATAACTGTTGATTAAAGAGCTAGTTAGGATGAAGGTGGTAAAAAATGTTGTGTTTCTGTTGCTCCTGTTTCAAGTAACAAGTAAGTAAACCTAATCAGATTTTGTTATTGGGGGTATCCCAAAATAACTGGAAGTTTTTGCGAAATACTACCCTGCTTTGTTGTGGGTTGAGTAATAGCAGAGCATAATGCAATTTAAGAAGTAATTCCTGGTTCTTTTAATATTTAAGGTATTCCAGTGCTTATCAGCTGCAAATGAGAAATTGTCGGAAAGCATATGGCATCTGTTACAAATCAGATAGTGCATTTAAGTACCTGGGAAATTACAAAACTAAGGGAGGAGCCTGAGCATAAAAACCTTTTTTCCCCACCTATAGCAGATGGTCAAATTTCTAATTTAAAATTTTGTTGGAGTTTTGGCATACTGCCATCTGTCTCCACAGCTGCAACAGTGCAATAACTCTGTCACTTCTCTTGGAAAATGTTTCTTGAGAGTAAATTTAATGCCTAGCGAAGTGTTGAATTTACAGCTGCTGGGAGCAGAATATAATATGTAAGAGATGGTCATGAGGCCCCGCTGATTTCCCTCACCTGCTTACAAGTAAGGTTGTGTTTATATGAAACTGTTGTGAACAGCATTAGGGAATTGGAGGGAAGATGTTTCCAGTTATTTGTTTTCACAGGCCCTTCAGTAATCCTGTATACAAAGAAGCGATCAATAGCATCAGTGGAGATCTTGCTCAAAGAGCTTGACTGAGATTATGGAAAACATTCATAATCATTATCATTGCAAGAAGACCGTTTTCTGTAAGTTTTCTCTTTGCTTCATCTTTGTCAGTCTCTATTAACACTGAAAATGCTAGTGCAGACAGGCACTTGTAATGTTGAATCCCTCACCAAGTGTTCAACTCATCTATCCGTTTAGTTATTCAGATGAAGATGATGGCCCACCTCTGCAGAGCTTCCAGAACAGTTTTCACAAGGAGCTCTGAATGGGTACTTGTGGCCTGGAAAATGCTTTAATGATTTTCTCTGGTGAAGGCAAGTCAGATTCTTCCAGACAGAAAATGAATGTCAGGCACTACTAACTTGAATTAGATTTGAAATTTGGTTCTGGGATGAGGATCTTCCTATCTGATGACCACAATCTGTCAAGTTTGATCTGTAGTCCCTCTAAGTGTAGAGGTTATGCAGACATGAAATTTACTTTTTTTGTTCAGAAATTTGTGTGAAAGTTTCCACTTTTGCAAACTTAGAAATAAGATGTATGACAGATTTACAGTTTCCTTACCTTGTGAGGAGTTCTAAATCTTCGTTTCCCCCGTCATCTTCAGACGACAGGTGACTTGCTGGCAGTTTTGGAAAATGTCAGTTGGATTCTCTGGATGCAGCAGGTTTCTCCCTATGTTCAGTCAGCCTTGAGCTACTCTCACAGTTGAGACTTGCAGGAGTGGTCTCAGAGTTTATCTGAGGAATGGATCAGCTCCTGAAAATCTCAGGTGACTGAAAAGAAAGAAGGGGGGTTGAGGTGAGGTGTCTCTGTTAGAAAACTGGTCCTGGGTGCACAGAGACACTGACTGCTCTATGAGAGAAGACCACACAGGTGGGAGCTGCAAGCAAAGATCCTTTTCCTCACACCCTTGCAAAGACAGCGTCCTTTCTGAAAAATACTATCTATATTTGATTCAAGCCTATTTGTCCTCTCATTTGTCTTTGCCCCTCTGTCCTACTTTCACTAAGGCAAAGCACATCCCAAAAGTGTGTTCAGGCTCCTCCATTTTTTCATGTGTTGCTGCTCAAGAGCCAACCTCCTACAATGTTGTGCTCCTGAACAAACAAGAGTTTTTCCCAGTGGGGCTATGAGACATGTTTCTGGTTTTGCATGGCACTGTCTGCATTAGACTCTATCACAGCAGCACAGTTTGAATTCTGAGCAGTAATTATCAGCTATTTGAATACAGCAAATGAGTCCTGCAAGCTGCATTAATATATCAACATAGCTCTTTAGTTAGCATTAGTAGCCTTAGTGAGTTAGTATTAATTTTTTCTCTCACATTTTAAAATCACAGACATGTACTCCCTAAATCATTTTGTGTCTGATCCATTTTTTGGTGATTATAATGATTTTTCTAGGTGTAGTATTGAAGATATTTCTATTAAAGGGAAGGTGATGAGAATGATAAAAGATGACCTTGTAGCAAAACAATTGGGGAGGGACAAGTTCTGTTGTGGTATCTTGCCTTGGCCTTGTGTTGTAGCCTTGGATAAATCATTCTCTCTATACATGCTTTTCTTCCTCATGTACATCCACTGAAATGGAAACGATATTATCTAATTTTTATCAGAGTTTGGGTGACTCCTGCGCTTATGCTGTAAGTAATGGACTGGTTCTCATCCATGTTTTTTAGAAGGAGGATCTGATCTTCACTGCAGCCTCTAGGTATTATGATATTTCACATAGCTGTTAATGATAGTGACTCGGAGCTATGAGTAATATTTAAAATTTAAGCTATTTGAAGCCACATTTTAGATTTCTGCTATCAAATCATCTTGCAGACTGCAGCATTTTTCCTTTAGAGAGTGAATAATTAAGAGTTAGATTAATACACTATCTGACAAGTCTTTGTCATATATTTTCTGCTGCTTTTAAGGGAAATTTTAAAAACTGAGGAATAAACAATGCTGTAAAATATTTTTTCACTCTGTATTTCTACACATTTGTAACCAATAGATGGAAAGCCTAGTCAAGTTAATTACTATTTGCACAAAAATCAGGTCCTCAAAAATTGCTTGTGTCCTTGATCCTACAAGCACTTAAAGGCTTTCTTTGTCTTGCACATGATCAGTTCCATTTAGCTTATTTAGATATCACAGATGCTCAAGGTTAGGTCTCTGCTCAGGCATATATGGATTGGAGCCTCAAATTATGTATGCCAAATGGCAAAACACCATTTCAAATGCAGTTGTTCCTCATTGAAAACAATTTTGTAGAAAATAGTATTTTTCTACAAAATTCACCAGAAGGCACCTGTTTTTCTTGGGTTCATAGCTGAGAAGTGCAAGGACTTCACAGTCCAGATAGTTTTCTTTTTCTTCTGTCTTTTTAACTCTAAAAAAATATGTGATAAATGGAAAAGTGGAAGGGAAGGACAGTAGCATAGGAGCCAATACTGAAAATTCAAAATATTTTCAATGAAAATATGGGGTTTGTAGCATATGTATATATATATTTATTTTGCATTTTTATGTATTTCTCATTGTTTTCCCATGAAACATAGAGTTTCTGTCAGTCATCTATTATCTATATAATAAGCAGAGCATGTGTAATAACCTGAGTGGTGCTGTATAATCTATGTAAGTGCTGTGTTGCTTTATCCATGAACACCCAGCAGTTTTCTCTTAAGTGTTTTCCATTTTCCTTGGGAGATTTTTTATTTTAAAGAAATCATTATTGAATTTATTTTACATTTTTTGAAATAGGTCATCAGAAAATGGCTCCCAGCAGGTCAGCTCATCCCTACGTGTATTAGCTGACAACCACAGCTGTGAACATGCTTGCCAGTGGAGCTTTCAAGGATCAAAATTTAGCTGCTCTTTAAACATTTCTCTGACACTGAAACCACAAGAAGAGTAAGGGAAGGGGAAAGTGGTGAGGTTGATGACTAATTATAGTTGGCTTTGATTTCCCCGTCCTCCCGAATGTCTTTAAAATGAGGTAAAATGAACAGCAAGAACCTAAACAACTTCGGTAACTTTCCTTAGAGGAAAGTGTAAATCCACACACAGAGCCCAGGTCTCTCTATGCTCGGACTTCCAGAGCATTGAAGTCAAGCATATGTTGGCATGATCTTGAGAGTGAAGAAAATATATGGACTCCATGGTAAATGGACGCACTTTGGATGTGCTCAGGCTTCTGCTGACTTGTTATAAGACTCTCTTACTTCTTCCCTGAGATTCCTCACAGGGATGAAGGCCCTGTTTTCTGACTGCAGCCCAGAGCTCTGAAGGCAGTGATCAGAGAGGGGAGATGACTGATATGGTTATAGAAAGGCTACATCTTCTCTGCATCAAAGCACTGTTCACACCAGGGCTTGGTTTTTTTCTGCTCTAGAAAAAATGAAAGTGAGGAACAGAAAACAGAAGGAGCTCGGGTTTTAGCACCATGGTGAGGTAGATCCATTACCCATCCATCCCCCACCTCTAAGCAAATACTGTAATTCTGGAGACTTGATGACAATAGAGAGCATGACACCTCAATTCCACCTCTTAGTCTGGCAAGCTGGTCACTAGACTACATACCTTCAAGTTTTGTGCCAGGAATGGGATCAGAATTTGAGTAATATTATTTTGAAATTTAGAATCAACTTGTTAAGTATGTCACCTACAAATCAAAGAAGAAATTCACTGCAATGTTTATAGAAGCTAATTAGTTCCTATAGTGTCTGGTGTTATTGCCATTTTACTTTGCTTCAGTCTTCAGGTTCTTCAGGAGTATAAATTAGAGCTCTGTTGTTTCAGTGTTTGATCAGCTTGCTGTTCCTCTACAGGCTTAGGGAAGTCAGATTTTCTTTATGAACAAGACTGAAGAGTTCACCTTGCTTTGTAACTGGCATAGAAAGTTTTCTTCTGGACAAGAATTCATTAGCCAAAGCAATAGCTTCCATGGGAGCACTATGCTGTGTTCTTCCATAGGGCAATGATTCTAGAAAGCAACCTGAGGGACAGGGGAGAGGAGAGATATGAGACTCTTAGCAGGTTTCTTGGAGATGTTTTTGTTATTTGGCCATCTACTCTGCAGACTGAGAGACAGAGCAAGAGACCAAGGGAACATTAAGGGAACAAGGACAAATAACATTTTCTCACTGACTGTAATTGCACATGCTGCACAACTGTCAGGAATTAACAGTATAATTTATGCAAATGAAAAATTTCCTAGGAGTCCCACTAGTTGAAAAAGGATGGCAAAGTGTAAGAGCGTTATTTTTAAGGTTAACCTATGAGAATACATCCATTTGTATATGCATTAGCATTCAGCAGCACAAGTTATCCAGTGTCCTAAAAGTCCATGTGTTTACATGATCCAAGGTTACTTTTCCAATATACAAGGACCATAACAGTGCCAGGAGTGGAAAACAGTCAATGCCACTTACTTGCATGTGTTCGTGAAAAGAAACACATCACACGAGTTTGTGATCTTGTCACATGGGCCTTGTCCCGATGTATGTGCCCTCAATTCCTCCAGTTGACAATGATATTGATCCCCTTTTTCTGAGCAACCACTGATTTTCCATGAACTTGTAGGAAGCTCTGTGTCTCAGGCCTCTATCTCTGTCAAATTTGGCTGGAATTTCCCAATGAATGTAAAGTTATTGGAACAAACCAATGGAGACATGTTTGGAGAGTTGCTGCTTGTGCACAGCCTTGGTTTCCTTAGAAACTAAAGATTGATAATATATGTTGTAATCAATCTTGCTATAAATATGCTATATGAGCATGTTTCTTTCCTAATATTTTATTTTAATTTTATGTAAAAATATTCCATGACTTGATAACTTTTTTATAATCCCCTTGCATAATCACATTCAATAATTTTTTGTAGTGAGACATATTCTGCTTTGTAAGCAAGTTTTGAAATCGGTATCCTGGATAGCCGCTGACTGAGAAGCGCACCAGACTCATGTCCTGAAGGCCAGGTTGCTGTATTGCCTGACCTTGCTACAGGAGTATTTATGAGAGAGAAAATCATTCCAAGTTCCTTCTGCATCTTTCCCTGTCTCCAACCAATGCCACAGCTTGTCAATTTGTACCATTCGATGAAATATTCACCTACAGATTATACCGAATTTCTGAAATATTGTCAAAGCTTTTAATATAAGAAAAAGAGTGCCTTAACTTTCTCTGCAAATGCTTCTTTTTTCCTTGATGGAAACAGAAATGTACCATCGGCTGCATCCAATATTTTGACGGAACTGTCATACAAACATTTGTCACTGTGACACTTTCCTTACTTTTCTCACACTGAATAGAGTTAGTCTGAGGCACACTAGTAATGTGAATATTGCAGAGCGGGAGACTCTCGGGTTTGAAGCCAGTCTTGCTACCTTGCTGCGTGAGTGCTAGTTGCTAAAATTTGCAGTGGTTTCCTATTGTGTGCAAGAATACTAATTCCTTTAGCAGCATGCGTGCGTTCAGTTTTCCTCTGTTCTAAAAGGAGACTATAGTGATTGGAAATGTAAGAGTATAATCATCCTAGATATATTGGACAGCTCTTAAGCAATCAAGAGCTAATGCAGTCTTGTAATAGTAGGTTTAGAGAAATATTTCAAGCTTTATTCACTCACATAGCATTCTCAAGAGCCAAAGCACAGCTTTTTTCTTATTTCTGCACAACTGAGCATTAAATATTGCATTGAGACACAGCAAAAGAGACTTTGATAGTCCTGTAATACTGCTTAAGGTTGTTTTGAAAACAGCAGATTTGCCATCAGTCACCCAAGGCATCCATTAATTGACCAATTAAAAAAATGTCTGAGAGTATTTCAATTCCATTAGTTTACAGTTGTCTGTGTTTTTTTTAGGGTAAATTCATTTTAATAATTTTGTTTCAATTTTTTTCCATATTACTGGCTTTTAACTATTTTGATTATTTAAAACTTACATTTCTTTTAGATTTTCCTGTGTTGCATATTTTCATTTTCCTCTTTTTCTTCTCTGACTACTTTCTTTTCTTTAAAGCTCTTTTCCCTGTTTTTCCACTCTCCACATTCCTAATTTCCTATGCATTTTTTTTGCTAAAACATCACCTGCAATCAGTGACAAAAGGGGATGTACAGTGTCTGAATGGCATCCTCTCTCTCCTTGAATTATTTCCCAGTAGTTTGTCTTACTGTTTGCTTTCTTTTCTGAAAAACATAATTTTTCATATGAACAATACTGTATGATCCATTTTGTCTTACTTTGCCTTGCCTGACACAATCAAGTATTATTTATGTAGACAAGTAATTGCTAATTTTGTCTGAGGGGCTTGTCTGCTCTCTTTTTCTTCACCCATAACCTCTGACAATTTCTGAGAAGAAATTCAGCAGACGTAAGCTTTACAACGCAAATTATTGTGATTTACATAATCCACAACTGCTGAAACATGGGGATAGTAAAATGCTCTGGAAACCCTAATGTAGAGATTGTTTATTAGTTACCAAATAAAGAGTAATCTAGGTTTTGCCAATGACACGTACTTGTTTGGGAAGATCGGGCTTCTGAAGGCACTGCATTTTAGTAATACCTTATTCTCTAACCCATGAAGCAAGAAACAACACTTGCCCCTTTGGTTGCAATTCTAAAGCCAGGCATCTATCCAAAGGAGGGGAAAGAAGATGGTGAAGGGTCTAGAGGAGAAGCCATACAAGGAGCAGCTGAGGTCACTTGGCATGTTCAGCCTGCAGAAGAGGAAACTGAGGGGAGACCTCATTGTCATCTACATCTTCTTCATGAGGGGAAGCAGAGGAGCAGATACTGATCTGTTCTCTGTAGAGACCAGTGAAAGGACCCAACAGAATGGCATGAAGCTGTGTCAGGAGAGGTATTTCTAAGTTATGTTTCCTAATATCTACCTTTCTTAGATATTAGGAAAAGGTTCTTCACCCAGAGGATGGTTGGGCACTGAAACAGTCTCCCCAGAGAAATGGTCACAGCACCAAGCCAGTCTTGAGTTCAAGAAGCATTTGGACAATGCTCTCAGGCACATGGTGTGACTCTTGGGGATGGTCCTGTGCAGGGCCAGGAGTTGAACTTTGATGATCCTTGTGGGTTCTTTCCAACTCAGCTTATTCTATGATCATAGAATCGTAGAATCAACCAGGTTGGAAAGGACTTCTGAGATCATTAAGTCCAACCCTAGATCCAACACCGCCATGGTTACTAGACCATGGCATGAAGTGCCACATCCAGTCTCATCTTAAAAAGATGAGATGGTGAACCCATCACCTACCTGTACAGCCCATTCCGGTGTCTGATTACTCTCTCTGTAAAAAATTTCTTCCAAATGTCCAACCTAAACCTCCCCTGGCAGAGCTAAAGACCATACCCTCTTGTCCTACTGCTGGTTGCCTGGGAGAAGAGACTGACGCCTACCTGGCTAAAACCTCCTTTCAGGTAGTTATAGAGAGTGATGAGGTCTCCCCTGAGCCTCCTCTTCTCCAGACTAAACAATCTCAGCTCCCTCAGCCACTCCTCACAGGACTTGTGCTTGAGCCCCTTCACCAGCCTCATTGCTTTTCTCTGGACCTGCTCTAGCACTATGATTCTATGATTCTGTCCTCCTTGACCAATGGACAGTAGCCGCAGCCGCTCACTCACTTTCTGGTAGGATGAGTTTTATTTCAGGGAAACACCTTATGACCATGACATTGAGAAAAAGCAGGAGTAAATACTCAGTGTTTTTTTGCAATGGTATCAGTGGCAGATGGCAAAGAAAATGTTGCAAAGCCTAAGGGCTTCCTTTCCCCCCAGCATGGTTTGTGTACATACACACATCTGAGCTGTCCATGCTGGCTTGTTTTAAAATAAACCAACTTCACCACACAGGCACAAAGCAGGTGGAAGAACACTTCACCCTCAGTATTTGGTGTATGTTAGGTGAGTTTGGCTCCTATTTTTGCTTTTTGCTACAGAAACAGAGCACAGAAGTTGTGGTAAGAGATGTCAGGTTTGTGCTGGTGGATGTGGCAGTCTGAAGCTGGAGAAGATAAAAGAACTCTTCTATGTCGATCATTCAACAACTTTTGCATCCCATCTCCTGCAAAGAACTGAGACGTGTGTGTGTGTATGTGTGTCCCCAAATCTGTGTCCCTGTTCACATTTCTACTGTGTAAAACTAGTAGTCCAACATGTGGCTTCAGTATCTTAAAAGAAGCCACAAAGTCTCTAGAGAAAAAAGATGTTTTTAGCTGATCTTGCTCGTAGGGTAGTGTAATGCCAGTAAGGGAAACACTGCTCTTCGGGGTCTGGGCTTGATTCTTACTTCTTCAGTGGCTTTACAAAAGGACCCACCTAGTTCAGAGATATTTTTTTCCCTTTTACTTCTTAATTCAATTTTCAAAGCAGAAGCGTGTTTCTTGAATGTTGCTCTGATGTTTTGAAGTGAGCACTGAAAGGGTAGTGGAGCAGCTGAAGAGGAAGATTGGCTAAGGAGGGAAACTGGTATAGAAGGACCAGTTGGGAATTGAATACCTGTAATAAAATAAATAGAAACAAGTTCTGTTGCACACAGTTGAAACTTCTACTTTTTCTGTGAGATTTGTACCCAGTTGCTGCAACGGGGAATAACTTACACTGCCTCACTTGAAACACATATCTAGTGTCAGAACAACTAGATCACACATGGGTACTCCCAAAATTATGCCTCCTGTCCACAGTCTGGGTGAAACAGCTCTGTAAGCATTTACATGACTTACTGTGGGAATGACTGTTCTGGATGCACTTTGAAAAGCAGCGGGATGGGGCTGAGCTTGCAGATTAAGGCATCTAAATGTAAATGTTTATGTTTAGATGTGTGCACGTGAGCTAGGTGTCTGAACTAATGTCAAAGTCACTGTAGCTGATGGAAATCTAAAGTGACTGAAGCCACTACCAGCTGGGATGCTTGTATGTCTGCATGGGATTGGTGGGATTTACAGGAGAATTGTGCTGTTTTGTTCTGGGCTGGCAGCTGGAGGTGAGCAGTGGTATCCCAGAGACATCCAAAATACTCCTCTGGAGAACCTATTTTGCAGTGACTTTTTTTACCTGTGATGCCACTTGAACTCTCACCTTCATGATTGAAATGGTCAGGCTGGGCTTGGGAACCATGGGCACAAAGGCCTGGCTCTGGCTATCATCTTTTTTGTGAGGCAGAGGGTGTGACTGGCAGGTGAAGCCTTATTCAAGAGTTAGATTTAAGACTCAGGTTATTACTGCACTCTTGAGCACCTCAGCTTTATTTTCCTTAAGTGAAAGATTTTGTTGGGTTTCCCTCCCCTCTCCCCCATTTGGTTTTCCATTCATTTATAAATAATTTGTCAAAATCATAATGACTTGCCAAAACC
The DNA here is from genome assembly GCA_013396775.1 of Cephalopterus ornatus. Taxonomy (NCBI): domain Eukaryota; kingdom Metazoa; phylum Chordata; class Aves; order Passeriformes; family Cotingidae; genus Cephalopterus; species Cephalopterus ornatus. The sequence goes on along the minus strand of VZRE01004475.1, from coordinate 29,953 downwards.
AAAAATAGCCAGTGATTTGCCAAAGTCAAACCAGAGTCATGAGGTTGACTCCGAAAACTGAATAGATTATAGGTTTTCTGCTCATCAGATTTTGATTCTCTTTGACTCTCTTCTGTGGTCCTGAGAGCTCATCCAGTCATAACACCTCTAGCTCCAGTAGACTTTGTGGGCTCTAACATATCCTTTGTAACATAATTTTTCCTGAGCCCTTTCCCAAGCCACTGTTGACTCAATGGTTCTTACAATTTTGGGGTGTCTTTTAACCTGTAGAGTTATATACCCTTTATGAACTTGCCCAGGTCTGTGTCTGTGTGTATATGTCTGTACATGACCTCCATGAGAGCTCATACATCCTGATTTAAAACTTGGCTTCACAAAAAACGAACTGTTTGGAGGATGTGAAAGCAGCAGTGAGATGCCTCGCCTTTTCCCTCTAATGCAAGTGATGGAAGTTGTTTCCCCTCTTTTACCAAATCTGTAGGTCAAGTGCAAAAGGCATGAGGGGTCCTGGCACCTCTCCTGGTTGGAGTCTTACCCATAGCAAGAGAGAACAGACAGCCAGGCAGGCAGAGAGAGTTTTTTCTCAGGCACAGCTGCAATATTCAAAAGAGACAAAGCTGGGAGCACTGCTACAAAACCCACATGCTCCCTTGCATTTGGGAAAGGTATTTGTTGGTTCTTTATATCTGTTCATCATTACTATGTACTATTGCCAACCACAGGAGAAACATGAGTGTTGAAAAAGCAAAGTTAACACATCTGCCCATCTTAGATTTTACTTTATTCTTGAGGTAACCAGATGGAAGCAACATGTTTTATATACTTAAAGCTACAAATTTGATTTCATCTGCAGGTTCATAATTTTGACACGTAATTTAGCTTAACAAAATAACAAAAGCCTCAGAGCAATGCACTTCGAGGTCACAGGGAAAAAGCCAATCTCCAGCTACTTGTATCGAGCTGTATTTCAAATTCTCTGAAAGGGGTAGAAGTAGAGAAGCCTTTCCTCATTTTTAGTGGTGTATCAAATTATCATGGAATGAATTCTATTCAAAAGAGAAAAAAAAAACAAACCTAAAAGACCTTGCCGTGAATCTTGCTGCTTTGTGCCATTCAGTCGTTGCACGACCAGGAAGTGTATTGGCTGAACAGATACTAGCAAATCATTTTTAATACTTCATTTCAGGTCTTTGGACATTAATTTTAATCATAAATTTGGAAGCCTGATTTAATTGTGCTAATTATATTTTCCCTTGGGAATTGATAGGTTACTACCTACCATGTTCTGACTGTGCGTAATGAATCACACTGAGGCTTTCTCTTATTTATGTCTGCTAAAAGTCTAGGAAATGAGTTGTGATAGGCATTAAAGAAACATGTAAGAAATTACCCTAAACCATTTGCTACATGTTCTTTCTCCTTTCATAGGTTTGTTCTCACATACGATGATAATGATTCCGTTCTTCTGGAAATAATTGCAGAAACTCCGCTTTAATTCTCTATCTGTGCAGAATCCACTGAAAAGAGAGCATATTTCAGACATGCGAGACATCTACAGTTCCTCTTCACTCTATTAGCATCCATCCATCCATCTATTCGTTTTTGTATGTGGAAGGCATTATGGCCACCACACTTCCCAGTGCTTGTGATTTCTCATCAGATGTAATTGTGCACTTCGGAGGCTTGATTTTGCTACATGACCTTTCTCAAAAAGCATTCATTTCGTGCCATAAAGCTTTTAATCAGTATTTATGATTTATGTGGAAAGAAAAACAGTCCACTCCTAAAATGAAGTAACTATTAAAACAGTGTGCTTTCTGTCTTCTTAATTCTTCCTGTGGAATTTAAAAAAAAAAAACCAACAAAAGCCTTGGTTTCTTGGGGTGAGGGAGGTTCACAAAAGCTTATTCTCCACCCCCATTTTCACATCCTCTCTTATAGTTTTGCTCTGAAATCTTTACCTTTCTCATTGGCTTTTGCAGTCATAGCAGTAGCTAAGTTGGGATCAAGTACACCTCTAGTTCAACCTTGATGCTGAACTGCTAGCTGAGGTCTCCTTCTGACCCCATGACATCCTTCCCCTCCTTTGCAGAAAAGTGAGGTCCCTTCCTGGGTGTTCATGTGCCCTCTCCACACCAGCGGACACTCATATTGAGGAAAAGTCTGCTCTATGTTGGTTAGGCAGTTAGACCTTCAGGAATTCAAGCAGGAGCTGAGCTGCCAAAGGTTTCTTCTGCTGACTGGGGGTACCAGGTAGGATGTTGCAAAGCACTGAGTCCAGCGATCTCCACTGAGAGTTGAGAAGGGGGGATCAACATCTCATTATTTTCCTGACCTGATAAAAACAGAATTGTGAAAGCTGTTCATGCTCTAATTTGTCTGTGTGGTTACTCATTTTTATAATTGCATTTTCTCAAATATGATATCACCTAAAGGTGGACCCTTTCAGATATGACAATTGTTTCCTCATAATTAATTTTGCTAGTTTGTTCATCTTCGTGGAACAGATCTTCATGAGGAGAAAGAAAGGCACATTTCCTTCAGGAGCGAGTTATGAACACATTAAATTGAAAAGCTGCAATGTTCTGTCACATTAGCTCGGTGCCTACAACTCAGCAGTCATGCTTGATAAACGGTGACATTAAGAATAACATTAGCGATCACACTCACAGGGTTGTGATGGCAACCAGGTTACCTATCTGCCCAGTGTTACACACATTGCCCTCCTCATTTATGCCTTTGGGAATGGCGGACCTATAGGGGAAAAAGAATCAATATGTTTTTCAATTTGTTCTCACAGTTGAAAAAAAATATGTGGATTGTAACTGGACTTTGCATTGAGCTGTAATCCCGTAACTTCAGTGCTATAAAAAAAATACATAATAATGCTATGTTAAATGTAGAAGCATATGCCATATGGTAAAATTCATTACAGTAATTACAGTTTATTTATGTATTTATATAAACTATATGTGTGGGTGTGTAATGTTACATAAAGACATAGGAGCAGTTTTCCAGAGTGTCTGTCACTGTCATACTGAAGCGCTGACACTGCTGTGAAGAGGAGGGTGATTGCCAGTTTAAGACTCTAAGTAGCAGCGAGGATTATTTTCTCCTGCTTTTGACCTACCTTTCCCCACTTCTGAATGGCTGGTGTTCAGTTCTTTCTTTAAGCCAGTTTTCTGGATAGGACTTGCTTATTAAAAGTCACAGGCATTATTTTAAATCACACCACTGTCAATGGATCTCTTTAGTGGATCATACTTGCTATAGAGTTCTGAAGGTTTCTGGCTTGAGCCGTAGCACAGATATTTTTGAATGATATCCTTGGATATCACTGCACATTTAACAGTAGCAGGGAATTTTTCTAGAGCCCTTGGTGTAATTTTCACCTTTTCATTGGAATCGATAGTACCAGCACTGTTCCCACACAACCTGATGAGGTCACATTTAGGATAACACTGACCACTTCCATTATCCTACTGGTGCCTTCTTTTGCTCTCTCTCCTATATATAGTTCAAATAAAATACTTACTTTAAAAGAATATATTTATTCTGCTTTAAATCTAGCCTTGGATTTTGATGCCCAGAAAAGCTTGAAACCATTTAGACAACCTTTAGACTGGATCTAGAGTCTATGCAGTTGGCATATATAGCCCCACGGTTTCCCTCTTACCAGCTGTGCCTCTGCTGCAGGGTTATGGAGATGGGAGCTGCATTTGTGCTCCATATTTTTATGCAGCAGCTAAGACTCAGATCTCTGGTTCATTACTCCAGCTCCTACAGTGCAAGCAAATTATAGTAGTTTAAACACACTTGGGTTTATTTTTAGTCTGAAGGATAACAATTTGGCTCTGGCAGAGACTGGAAAACTAGGCAGAGAAATTCTGATGGTTTAGCTTTTCTTTCTCAGGACCTTTGTGGAGAGTAAAGCAAAAAGAGGTAGTGGGTGAGAAACATGGACTATAGCTTGTGTGAAAGTCTTGACTCCTGCTAGACTCAGCTTCTGTGGAGAAGGGTTTTGTACTGGGACATCCCTGTCATGGGAGACACAGAAGGGAATTTGGTCAGTTTAAGCACAAGTTTGCTCTGTATCTGTTTCATTGGTAAATAGCATTTAGCCACAGCCACTGTGCCAACCAGGCAAAGCTGCTGCTGGGGACCAGGACCTGCCCCCGGGGAAGAGCCCAGGGGGAGCACGGAGCTGATGCAGGGCAGCCCAGGGAACAGCTTGGGCTTTTTTCCTTTAATTTCTATTGGGGGTAAAGCAGCAGGGGGCTCAGAAGATTTAAGGATGAGGCAGTCCTCAAAATCTCTCATCTTACTGTTTCTTTTCTGTCTCTTTTTTTCTAATTTTTTTTCAGAGTTAAATGTAAGGGAATCCGACATAAGAGTGTGTGATGAATCATCATGTAAATATGGAGGAGTGTGCAAGGAAGAGGGCGATGGTGTGAAATGTGCGTGTCAGTTCCAGGTAAGGGCCGCTCACCTTTTTTGCTTTGCCATTTCTGACAAGTCTTTGAGGCGTATTGAAGTATTTGTAGAATTACTACTTTAAACATTTCCCTCAGCAACAGGCTTTGGAGTCTAACCATAAGCTCCTTTTTCAGTGGCACTGATTGGGATGGCGTGTGGCTGCATTTCACCAGGGTGTGCTCAGAGAGCAAATGAGGAGTGTAGCTTCCTTCATGTTATTTCCCCGCACAGTTTTGGTGAGTCAGCCAGTGGCAGAAACCAATGTGGGGAAGAACAGAGGGCCATCACCTGCCAGGCACTCGTGACCCCACAGCCAGCACAAGCAGAGGTGGGGAGTCCCAGGTGTTACCCGCTCTCTCCCTCCCCACCCTGACTCGTCCTGCCCCAAGACCTCAGGTGGTAAGGGAGCTGACTTGGAGCAGGGCGGCCAAGAGTTGTCACACACATCAGACGAAGCTTTATAAGTTAAATGCCGTGCTTATTGTGAATTGCTTCTCTAATACCCAGTATTTGGAGGATTCTTCCATGTTCTGCTGGTGGCCAAATGTGCACATTAGACCCTGAAAGATCTTAAGGCATTTAGAAAATCAAATAATAACAGGATCACCAGTGATCATAAAATTTATGAATTAGAACAATGAGTTAGTCCCTCTCAGGGAAAACGAAAGTATTGAAATTTGATAAAAAGATCTTCTAAACTTTTAAAAAGTAATAAATAAAAGTTCTATTTGCTTTGTCAGCTTTTTAGCCTTTAGTTTACAGTTTTTATAACTATCATGGCAGTCCTTCCTTCCTTCCCGTCCCTGACTTTTTTTTTATAGAAGAAACAACACAGCAGGTTCTTTCTCTTTACAGTTTATAGCCAGGACAAATGTATCAAATATTATGTATGAGACTTACAGTAAACCTGGAAGAGCTGGCATTGTTATCAGCCAACCCTGACGCGGACTGTCTTTCAATGTTTTAAAAACAATTGTGTGTTCTATTTCCAATAAATAATAAATCAAGGAGAACCAGAATAGCAACAACGTGTGTGTGATCTTACGCTGTTTTGGGGTTCCAGTGTTTCAGAGCTGGCTTTTGATCTGGTGCTGTTCACCTATGCTGGGGGCATTGTTCTATAAGAACAATGGGGTCCAACCATCTTTTAAAGAAACAAAAAATTCTTAGGAGAATAGGTTTTCTCATCAGCCTTCACTCTAACTTTTATTTACAAAAAATATTAAAATCAAAGCTCAGCAGTGATTAAGGGGAAAAAAAAAAAGGAAAAGAAATGCAACCCTAGGCTAAGCAAAGGTTTAATTTATTTTCTCTAGGCAGTAAATCTTGTGGTTTCCTAATATTCAGGTCATGAAGATTAAAAAAAAGAACTAGCCCATGTGATAAGCTGATACTATATCTTGAAAAGCCCGTTTTAAAAACCAGTATTGTTTTTAAGCTACTTGCAAGTTTACTTGTACTTCTTGAAACAATTATCCCATACTCTAAGGAAAGAAGTCTAAGGATGAGGATAAGGTATTCTATTTTTCATACACAGCAGGTTGAATTCTTACTGTAACTCTCAAGCTTAATTATTTGTCTGCAACTAGCAGCACCAAAATATCCCAGGCAGCAAACATCCAGCCCAAACTGCTAGGTTCTCCACATGCAAGACTGTGTGAGAGCTAGCTGATTTTTTTCTGACCTTGCAAGCTTTTGAAAAGGAAATAGACGCATTTATGTACAGTGTTTCAACCGAAGAGGCACTGAAAGGAAGAGGTGGGAATATCAGCCTGTTTTTCCTGAAGTGTGTTTCCTATTCCTCATAGCTGGAATATCACATGCACTGCATGTAGATAAATGTGCCACTGGTGTGATCCATCAAGGCATTACTTATGCTCTTAAAACTGCAGTTTTTAGAAAAACGCAATTATATGATTAAGTTGGTTGGGAGTCCAGGTTCTGGTCAGGTGAGAGTGTTCCTGATGGAGGGGAAATGCCACCGGGTGTGAGGCTACAGCCCTGGCTGCCCAACAGAGGTGCATTTTGGGGAGCAGAGGGGCACAGCTATGCACAGTCATCCCTGAACTAGGGCCAAGGCTGGAACAAACTTCCCTCAGATTGAGGAAAATGCATAGAGGTTTTGCTTGCTTTCTAGGCATCACCACTCCTTCCTCTTCCTCTTTTTCTACCAGCACTCCTGGCCTTGCAGCATTTCTGAAATGTTTAGTCTCCTGAAACTTCAAGAAGCCATGTTTTTAACTCCTAGGAACCCATTTGGTAATGACTGGCCAGCAGATTTCAGCGTTGTCATTGAAACAGCTGTAATGTAAGTGGCAGCAAGAGCTCTGCAGGCTGCAACCCCTCTGAAAATATTGTAGGCTTTCTCATTTTTGCCAAGTCATCAAGCAAGATACTGTTGTCTCTCCCCACTGTAATAAAAGGGGAGTTATCACATGTTCACCACACTTCTGGAAAGGTTTTTTGCTGTATTTTGGATGAATGATACAAAATCTGAAAGAAAACCTGATCAGCACATAGTGAGTGTATTAGGAACTGGTGGGGGAGGTGAGGTGGGGTGGGGGGAAGTGAGGTGAGGTGAGAGAGACATCATGAGACTTTTTCAATCTCAGTAAGAAAGCCTTGACAGTAAGCAGTTTATTAAGATCACTGCTTTGATAAGATAGAATAGGAAAAGGAATACAAATTGTGAGGAAACCTTACAACCCATTCAGATGCTGTGAACTCAGCAATCTCACAGCATTGGGTGGACCCTGGATGGATCTTCCCATGGCCCACTGTACAAAACACATCCTGTCCATGAAAAGATGCTCTCCCTTTTGATCATTTGAGGTATTAGAGGATTTCCTCACAAGAAGACAACTCCACTCTAAAGGACATTTGTATGAGAACTCTTGTCTGTACTGTACCAAAGTTCTAAATGTTTACCAGATTGTAAGAAAGGAATCACTTGGTCTTTCGTTTTCTATCCTCAGGACACAAACCTGTAACATCACACAGCTACTTTAAGACTGAACAGAGAATTATCTATTGGAAAGTGTTGTCTCCCTTGGGAGTCATCTGTTAATTATTCCCTAGAAATGACTGTTCAGTATGAGATATGACAGGACTGAGCTCTATGGTTGGATGTCTGAGGGCTACTCACTATGGGAAAGTATTACAAAACTGTTAGAAATAATTTTCAGAGCTGGCAGCAGGATTTATTTCTGTCTGTACCTGCTTAGTTGATTCTCAGTTGGCCATCTATGGCTGGATGACAAAGGATTGGAGGGTAATACCCTTCAAAATTATGTTTTAAAAGTTGAATACTTTGACCTTTGTGTATGTCAAAGCACAAAGGAACTGTTGTGGGGGAGACACTTACTTGGAATTTGGAGGAGAAACTCATTTCCTTTTGGAGTAGTTTAGCTTAACAAATGTTGCTATTTCTGCATGCATTCTCACTGGTTGAACTACACCAGCTTAATCATAAACTTTGTATAGTTAAGAAACTTGGTAGATACTCTGTGTATTTGATCAGTGCTTTTTGGTTTTTGGTTTTGGTTGGGTTCTTTTTGCCTTGGGGTTTTGAAGATGCAAAGGGTGTCTGACATCACAGTTACCACTGCACCCAGAAACAATGTCTCCTTTTCCACACAGTGGAGCAAGGCTTGGATCTCCAGCAGGAAGCTATGCAGCAGTCTCAGATGTTAGGCAGATTGGTGGTCCCAGCATTTTAATGCACAATATACGTACAAGGGGTTTCTAATACATCTTTCTTAGAATGAAAGAAAATGGCAAAATACAGGCAGCTTCTGCAAAAGCTATTAGGATTGATAATTTTTCGTTTCTACCTTTCTTTTTATTAAATGTATAAAATGCTTCTAACTTTAAGCTTAAAATTTTTCAGTATAGTAATACAAAAGCATTATTATAGTTGTTGACCAAGTAAAAGGCTCACGATGTCCATGAATTTAATGAGAATGGTGATTGTTTTCCACCTCCTTTGTAAGATTATTTTCCACCTTCTTTGTAAAACTGTTCTGACCAAAAAGGTCAGCAAATCTCCCCTTAAGCACTGTTCTTCTTAAATTTTCCTCTGCTCAGTTTCATCCCCCTGTGCCTAGTCATATTTTCTTGTATTATCTTGAAGAAGTTTTCTCCTTCCTCAGTGTTTATCCTTCAAATAATTGTAGATGGTTGACATATTCCCTCTAGCCATTACAAAATCCCACTATAGTTATTCTGTTCTTTTAATCTTTCCTATTGAATTCCTATGTTCAGTCCATATGGAGTTGGACTATTATTTCAGTGATCCGAGAGGAATACATATGGTGATACTGTAAAACTAATATATTTCAAATCTTTCTTTAGTGAAAAGGGTTGTAAGTTAGTGCTAGTAACACAACTATCTTCCTGTATATTAATATGCAGTTGAGATAAATCATATGATTTTTGTATGACTGGGTTATTTAATAATTTCTTTTTCAGTGTCACACAAACTATATTCCAGTTTGTGGATCAAATGGAGACACTTACCAAAATGAATGCTTCCTCAGGAGAGCTGCTTGCAAGCATCAGAAAGAGATAACAGTGGTATCAAGAGGACCCTGTTATTCTGGTATGTAAAACATCGCTTTGCGTCGATAATGAATGATGTTTTATGGTTAGCTCTTTAGTTTTGCCCTTAATTCCAGCAATTATAATTTTTATGCTTTTCACAGAATGAAATAATGTGGAAACCCCATGTCCTCTTTAGCAATGGAATATTATCATGGAGAAGAAATCTGTTATATCTTCTGATATGCTAACAGGTTAATAAATAAACATTAAAAGTTGAAATACTTTACCTGGGAAAATAGACTGTGAATGCTTCTGTGGTGTTTATATTCATCAAAAGGCGTTCCACAAATTTGGAGCAGACTCCAAATTAATAATTTCTTTAGGACTTTTTTTTTTTGGATATACAGAATTAGTGTGACATCCAACTGATCATCCTCATTACCACTCTGCCTGTATCCAAGGTATCATCTTTGACTTTGTGTCATTGAAAATATGCATAACTTACAAAGTCATTCTACCTCACATTTCTAATGGACTGGCCTTTTTTGTCTTTCTACACACTTAAAACATAGATTTTCCACACATTTAAAATACATGGGACAGGTTCTCATTGTCTTGAATATTACAACATGCTCCTGGGCACAGAAACTTTAGCCACCAGAGGTCTTCTGAACCTCTGAACAGATTCAAAGCTGGTGAGACCTGACACATGTCTGGCTTTCTCTCAATGAGATTGAATAACTCAGTATCATCAACAGCTGCATTCTTTGGTAAATAAATAACACACAGAAAAAATTAAGTTTTAGGACATCCGTCATCTTTGGATACACAATGCTTACTCGGATTAACCTAAACAAGGTTCTGTCTATACAGCAGCCAAAAGCATGATGATGGGTCAGATGTGCACTCCTTGCTAGCTTTATGTTGGTTAATTATCAATGACAATTTAGAGGGATCAGCCTGGAACTCACTGGTAGCTGCAGCATCTTATCTGGAAATTAGGGTAAATGCATGGGCAGTGTACCTAGGCCAAGTCCTCGCTGCTGCCAGCCCACAGTTACCTCATTTAAATTCACATTGGCTGTGTTTCACACCAGCTGCTCTAATGCCTTTGCACAGACCTATACCGAGGTTTGGTTCTTGTTTACTAAGGCCCAAAACAATCTCTGTTGTTGGTCCTAATAGTGAAGGAAACCTGTGTTTAATGCCCAGCACAGAAGCATAATTCCAGCATTCCTCAGGCAGATGACTGAATGTACCTTCTTTCTCAACCTCCCACCTGTAAATTATCACCAGATGCTGCAGAAGTAGGAAAAAAGTGCCATACAGTTTCAAAGCACTCACACATTCCTATAACGACATCCAAGAAGTACGAAGGTTTGAACTAAGGATGTATAAGTAAATAGTGGTTTTTAATTTCATGTCCAAATTATTTCAAGATACAGACACACAGCATGAAAGTTTCCTTCTCTCACTGAAAGAAATTCTAGGGTAATGTTTGGGAACAACAGAAAGTGTTTGGTTTTGTATGCATTCTACTCTACTAAGAAAAAGAAATTTCAAAAATTGAAAAGTTGATTCTTCTCAGCCTTGGGTTGCTGGCAGCTAATTAATAAGTTACTCAGATAGTATGGGAATTTTTTTTAACTTTCCTCTCCTTTTCTTTAAGTCCTACATAAAACTTAGGAAACACAAACAGATTTCTAGCACTTAGTGTAACAGATCAAGAAACATACTGAAACACAACTGTCCACAAAGTCCTGAAAACACATATCTGAAACTGAGGATGTGATTCAGGCTGCATACTGCATTTGCACTGGTGCAATTTTAAGTGCTTCAGCAGAGCTCTACTAGAATGTTACTTGCTGCTTCCCAAGTGCCTGATGCGGTCCAGATGACATGAGAATATTGGATGATAAAAGCCATCATCTGGAACCTTTCCATGCCCTGTGTTGGATTGTAGGTCACCAAGATGGCAATATATTTGTGCTCCTGATCCGTAACACTTATTATGGAGAATCAAATACCCAAATTAAAAAATCTTTTATAGACCCCCATTAGTTTTCACTGTGTGCCTTTGAATTTGCTATGAAAACGCTTTGTTCTAGGACATCATTGGGAGCCAAGTATAGACTCAGTGGTCTTCTGTCAGACTTTTGTTTTTTCACAGCAAGGTTTCGTCCTAGAGGGATGCACCCAAGACAATAGGATGAAATTCCCCCTTAGTGTTGTAGCAACTATTTAATATTTAAAATGCATCAGACTTCTGAATCTCATACTTACCATTTGCTAAGGATTGATACCTTCTGAAGCTACAGCACTGGAACAGACTATACTGAGTGATTTAGTCACTAAATCATTATTCTATTTCTTGGCAGGTAATATTTTGATTAAATTTTTACGGACATGGGTGATTTAGCAGCATATTTATATATTTATTTCCTTTGTCTTAGGGCTGTCAGAGTTTCTGAGATTCTAAAATAAGCAGTGCTTTGATAAAGAGTCAATTATAGGTGCTTTAGGAATAAACAAAATGCAAGTTTTGACATTAAAACTGGTGGTTTAGAGAAATTAAAGAGAACGTATGGCTGAAATGTCAGGATTGCATATACAGATCCTAATATTGATTTTGATTGCTGCCAGAGTTATATTATATGCACACGAAAATGTAACCACACAATGATGTCCTACTTGATTGTACTTATAGATTCTCAGTGTACTGTATATATTTGGAACCCACAATCCATTGCTTTGTGTTGGGATCTCTAAGTTTAAAAAAAAATAAGGGGTGGGGGGGAGTCATTTGCAGAACTAGAAACAAACACTACATCCCTGTTAGACTGAAGAAATTATTCTCTTAGGAGTGGCTCATGGCAGGGTCTGCTTACTTAAAATTTGTCAGTGGACTGTTTGCCCTCCTGTTTGTTCTTAGCAATTTGGAGCTGTTACTCTCAATGGATTCAATTTTCATGCTACTTTGAGTTGAAAGCCTCCCTCCTAAATGAGAGAGACTGCAGTCTCCTTTGGGTTTGGGTGCTTTTTTCTGCCTCTGCACCAAAGCAGACCCACAGTACAGAAATGGCTCCTGTTCAGAGAGAACAAAAAAAAAGAGGGGATTCTGACTGTAGCCTAGTGCTTACAGCATTCAGATGCTGTGCCTGATCCAAGTGCTTGTTTGTATTTTATCCAGAAACTCCTTCATGGATAAAAACAGCTTGCAACAGAAGCCTGCACATTTGTGTATAAGCATATTTTTATAGAATTATAGAATCATAGAATCTGGTTTGGTTTAAAAAGGACCTTAAAGATCATCTAGTTTCAACCCCTCTGCCATGGGTAGGGACACCTTTCACTAGACCAGGTTGCTCAGAGCTCCATCTAGCTTTAACACTTCCAAGCAAGCTTCTCTGGACAATCTGTTCTAGTGCCTCACCACCCTCGCAGTAAAGATTCTTTTCCTACTATCTAATCTAAACCTTCTGTTTTAGTTTGAATCCATTCCCCCTTGTTCTCTCACTACATGCCCTTGTAAAAAGCCCCTTTCCACCCTTCTTGTAGGCTCTCTTCTGGTACCGGAAGGCCACAATTAGGTCAGTACCTCCAAGACCTTCTTGGCAGGGCTGATCTCAGTCTTTATAAGGCTACTCGAAAAGGGTGGATCAAGTAAAGGTAGAGGTCAGTCACTACTTCTCTAATTAGTGACCAGTGGCTGGGGGAATGCTGTTTGTGTCCAGCATCTTCACTTACTTGAGCATCTTTCTTGACAGATCTTGGGTGCATGGAGATCACTTTTGGAAATCCTGAATTCATTAAGAGCCTGAAAAGAGCAGGGTTGCTTGTCCAAGTAAGCTTGAAAAAAGTGCTACTCTTTTAACCAGCAACTGCTTGGGAAAATCTAGCCAAGGCTCAATAAAAAGCAGGAACACGAGCTTAGTTTAGCATGGTTACCCTGGTGATGAGAATCCTAGCACAGATCCCAGGGAAAAGTTGAAAATTGATACGATGTTCTAGAGGATGACACTTTGTTTGTTTGTTTGTTTCTTGTGAACTGAAAACGCTGAGAAGTGGGAATGGGTCTATCCTGTTTCTATGATGTCCTGCCAAGTGGGCTTCATGATCTATAGAGACGGGCGGTCTGAGCTTCAGGTCTAAAATTTACACTAATCTTGTGTTACAGCCTGAACTGTCTGTGTGATGGTACCTCCCCTGCCACACAGCATGTGGGCTACAACCAGAGCCCCCCATGCTGGGGCTGAGTGGTATTTCTCACCTCAGGGCTGAACACACAGGGGAAAGCTGGAATTAAGTCATTTAGAGCTGGAAATAAAAACATGGAACAAGTTGGGTTTCTTTGAGACATTTTAGCCTTTGTTTTTCACATGAATTATATGTTGATTTTGCTCATGTTTGTACGTCAGTTTTCTCTCCCCCAAAACAGCTTATGATGCAATTTCACCACTACAAGTAAGCCTATATACTTAACTCTTATAAGTAAATTACACTCCAAATTTCTTAATGAAGCAATACCACATCATAAGGCATATTTCTTAGTGACTCAGCAACGGCATTTCACATGGGATTGTCTGCTTTGTCAGTAAAGTGGGTCACTATTGATGGAAGAAGTACCCTTCTGGTTTTTGTGTTAATTTCTGTAAAGTAATAAGATCAGCCTATTAGACACAGAATAGTGGAATAGGAGGACAGAAAGGAAAATTTAGGCAAAAGAAAAACAAATCTGTGTTCCTGATACCCCATGTGACAGGAGATTATTTTTAGTGTGTGAAGTGACCCAGTAACGTGGAATTTCACACTTTCATCCACTCACTAGAGGGAATTATTCTTAGAAATATAGCTCCTTAAAGAAAAGTGGAGGAGGGAACTCAGCAAAGGGAGGGTTTGGTCTTTCCTCTGATGTGAACAACAAGCTCATGCATGGAAGTAAGAACCCCCCACTCCTCTCTCTGTCTGGCCTCCCTCTTCTTTCAGATTTGTGGAAATAAATTCAGCTGCCTTCTCCATCACCAAAGCAGGCATGAAAAGAGAGGTGTGTGATGAGCAGAGTGTATGCTCTGCTTCTCTCCTCATCTTCCAGAGAAGCTAAGCTAATTAGGGGTGGGGAACAATTCACTGACAGTAGTTACTATCACATCCTCTCCTTTCCTCCTCCTTTGAGCAAGAAAGGCTGAGGGAGGTTTGTGACTCAGAACGTGTGTTCAAGGGCTTGTCTTTACTGCTGTGCTAGCTGAAGACTGTGCAGAGTGCTGCCCGGTGGGATGCACATACAAAATCCCTAGCCAGCCCCATAGTGCTCTGAAGTAGAGTTAGTTGGCCTGGGGTGGTGAGGAAGCTCAAGTCCTGCTGACACGTTAACTGCTAATGCAAATGGGATCAAGTCGAAAACTGTCACTCATCAGATGCTAATCCAGTCAGTCAAATGTCAGTGAAACAACTGTGTCGTTAAAGCATCTCTATATAAAGTGATTGACTCATCTGGGAGGAGTTATTTTGTCATTAGGTGACTTAAGTCATCTTTGAGGACTAGTTTTTTTCTGGAGCTACTTCTGCAGTCAGGTTATTTATGCATTACTCCTTGCAGTACCACTCCTGGGGCCGGAGGGTAAAAAAAAAAAATAAACATTCCCAAAATCGGACTTTGTACTCTTCATCTCTTTCGGGTTTAACAAATTTGAATCTCTAACAGTTGAAAAAAGGCTAAGAAAGCAATTTAGTTTCAGTACTGAATGATGTTCCTGGAGTAAAATTGTCTTGACAGGGAAGAGAGTGACTAGGGCACAGTGAGCATGGACAAACTGTATTAAAGGATGCCAGACTTTGTGTGGGGTGTTTGTTTTTACAGCTGGCTGATGAAATGTAACATCTGTGTAATGTTTACTTGTGACAAGTTTCTGAACAAACAGCTGCTCCTGGAGCAATGTTTTCATTTGCTTTCTCTTTTTTCTCCCCCACTTTCTTTTCAGATAATGGCTCTGGGTCAGGAGAAGGAGGTGAGTATCAAACTCCACTAACATTTGCTTTTGGTCTCTCCTTTTTTACTATATATGTGTCAGTTTTACATACATGGCTGCTGTACTAATTAAGGAAAAATTATGACAACTTAAAATAAGTTTTAATGTTGCAGTTTTACTGGACTATCTCAGAAGAGTATTTGAATGGGAATAGGTTATAGTGTGCATTTGACCAATGTCGTTCTTTCAGATTTGGTCTATATAACTTTTCATTTGTTACCAGCAATACAGTGCAGTATTTAGATCTCTATTTCAACTGTACTTCTCTCCTGGAAGAGTCCATTCACAATAAATTTCTCACTTTTTTTTTTTTTTTCCCCTTGCATTCATTTCCTTAGTGTCTAATACATCTAGTTATTACCTTATCCTTCATCAAACTTGTTGCCTAAAACATATAATTACTGCATTATGATATCTGCTTATATAAAATATTCTACAGGTTTCTGTTCAAAGCTGTATATTCAAAGAGGGCATGTAGCACAGCTGGTACTAGTAGAAGCTTTCCTATCTTTGAACACATCCTAATCTTCTTCCAAAGCATAAGAAAAATAATAATAAAAATTTTATCTTAATTCTATCTTTGATACTACTAGAAATAGTGTGTATAGAATGAAGAATGTGATACAGATGTATACAGACACAGAAAAACTCTTTTGCTTTTAACCTTTGCTTGTACTAAGAAGATGTTGTGTTTCATACTATTGGGACTGAGTTTTGAAATATCGTAAATTTTGTATAGCTACATGAAAATGTACCTTTGTGGAAAACCATCAATGGCATCACTGTGTAGCTGAACATAACAGTTAACTTTTCAAAAATCAGGAGCTAGCTCCCTCTTTTTTCCTGTTGGTGAAGGGGAGGCATTTTCCTCCCCTTTAATAAGATGCTATCAGTAAATTCATGGGCTGCTGCTAGCACATAGACATTCTCACCTTTGTTTCCTTTTGGGGCAATGTCTGGAGGAACAATTTTCTGCTCAAACAATACCTCTTCTGACCTTCACAGGTGACTTTTTTCTGATGCTCTTCTTCCTGAGATTGCTCTTTCCCCAGCTCTGATTGCTTCTTCTTTGGTCTTTGTTACCCAGACTGTTTCCACTACAGCTGCTCCCTGTAAGCGGAACATTCTAGCCTCAGTACTGCTGTGCAGTTCTTGTAGGAGACAGATGACAGTAATTTAGTCCATGTTTCACTTTTATTTTTAGAACAGTTTTAGAAAAGTTTGAATGTTGTTGAGGTTTTTTGGTTTGTTTTTTTTTTTTTTTTTTTGCAGTATTTACCAACTGCATACAAAAACCCCCATTCAAGTCCCTTGTAAATGTTACTGTGTTGGCCTGGAAGGGATTGGCAGCCGACTGACAGATGTCGGGATTGTTTAGGTAATTTTATGAGCAGTTTGGAGAAAAGTAGGCTAGAACATGCTGTGTTTCGTCAGCTGCTCACTGTAGGGGTGAAAGGTCCATGATCAAATATACTGATTGCTTGATTTAGGGCAGGAGATTGAACCCAAATCTACCAGCTCCTTTTAAGAGAGGCCCAAATGGGTCTCTGTCATTGCTCTTCTTTTTGTTCTCACTTGAAATATTCATTGAGCCTGGGACAAAAAGGGAAGGATGCATGCTATGGAAAGGCTTTGTTAGCTGGCACTCAGTATGCCAGCGAATTTGAATTATTTATGCAAAATAGAACAGCATCGGGCTTAGGAGATTTGGTGGTCCCTCAATACCTTGCAGAAGTGGTTGGTGCATTGTCTTGGGAGGTGGAATATGTAGATTCAGTTCACTTCAGGCAGAAAGAATTGAATCTGGTTCCCTTGGCCCCAGGTGAGTATCTGCGCTGCCTGCGTACTGAATAAAGAAGGAACCATGTACCCTCTGTGTCCTCCAGCAGTTTTGTGACATTAGCCCTTCATTTATTTGCGTTTCTTCTGAGTGCCTTTGGGCCAACTGAAATGTTCCTGGTTCTGTTCAGTATTAGAACAGGTGGGTTTAGTTCTTAATTTTACATTTAAAGGAAGAATATAAAAAATGAGAAATTGAAAATCATATTTGTCACTTTTTTTTTAATACATCTGGTCTATTTGTGACACACTGAATTATTCCTGTCCCTGTGCACCTTTCTTGCTAAACTGGGTGTTGGGTAATACTTCTGCAGAACAATTAATTAGTCTTCAGGACTTTCTGTGTCTGAAAGCAGTCCTTCAAAGGGTGGAATCCACTGTTGGTTTGGTTATTGAACTCTGCTCTGGCCGAAAATTCAAGGATATTTTTGTACTCGCAGTATTTTGTATCTGGAACTGCTTTTGTTCCATAATTCAAGTAACTGTATAAGTGTTACAAGGAAACATTAAAAACCTGAAAGACCTATTACAAGTTAAGGGAATTTAGAATTAACCAAACTTCTAGAAGAGTGATGAAACCTATTCAAGAAGCATTGTTTGGAATGCAGACAAGAAGAAAGGATAGGATCCCAGCACGGTAGACATGCTCAGTGGTGCACTCCACAGTCCTGCCTCCCTCCTTCCAGCTGTATTACTGACTGCAGTACAACTTCTTCTTGGCTCAGCCTTCCCCATTTTCTTTTGGTGGAAGTCAGGGTATGCTGAGACAAAATGCCTGAACGTTTCATATCATATTTTTAGATAAGGGTGCACACATGCGAATCAAATTGCATGGGGAGCCTCTGTGCCCTATAGGTTAGGGCTTCTGCTTTGAAGCAGAAGGAAGCTTCAGTGGAAGTGGAACTATGCAAGGAGTGAGAGAGAGCCAGAAAGTGAGCAAAAGTGCTAGCTTAGAGATTTGTGTTTTCTTCCTAGGATTTACATTTCCAGCTATTAATCACAGAATCAGTGTTTGCTGTGTTTCTTATACATGCAGTTAGTGTGATTTTGTATGCACCAGTGATGCTTGCACACACAGAATGGATAAGTGCAGCTGCTTGTTCAGGAAGCTGTGCCCTATAGGTTAGGGCTTAGTTTATTGATATATTTTTAACTTTGAAGGAAAGTACATGAAGAAAGTGTCTGAGTTGTGCTCTTCAGTTGCTATAGCTCTGCCTGTGACAGTCTCCACCACTGAAATTAGCTGTTTGCCTCATGTGCAACTAAGACTTGTGCTACTGGTTCACACTGTTCTTTTTCATTATCCAAACACAGAACAAGCTCATTAATGATTCTGAAACTTGACTTGATGCAGATTTTCCCTCCTACTCCCAAACTGTATGATGGTTGAATGCATTTGTTTTTATGTCGTTTTTTTTTTTAAAAAGGATATTTAGAACCAATTAAAAAACTCACAGAAGTCCTCTTCCTCAAAGACTGTTTCAGATGTTATCGTTCCCTAGAAGTTGTCATGTGACAAAAAAAAAAGCTAAAGACCATGGAACTATTGGTTCAGGTTCTCCCAGAATCATGCTTACTGTTACGAAGATACTAGATTTTAGGAAAAGAATTAAAAGTGGGAGAATTTTTTCAGTACGCCTGAATGAGATAAAGTAATAGATTTTTTAAGGATGATACAATTGTCTAGTTGCCCTCTGACATTCTGAATAAGCTATTTCCATTTTCTGTGCTCTGATAGCACAATATTAATAAAGGGTTGTAATAAAATAACTCATTTTGCTAATTTCAGAAGTCTGGACCTTCAATTAGCATCATAAAACTTGCAGTTATGAACCAGGTAGTTGGTCAATTGTGGCAACGGATATCCTGAAACTGCTTTGAAGAAAAGAATATGATTGTTAGTTCAAAGGTTAGATAAATTTCAAAAACCTCAGTATTCCACCAATAGGTTTCATCCCTAAAGAAAGCAATGTCAGAGAGTGGGGACTCAGATCCGAAAGAGTTGCTTAGCTGGGGTCACAGCTGAAGATTGGTGGGATGCTTTAAATTTGCATTTAAGATGTGGGCTTCTCTCTGTATTCTCTTACGAATCATTCTGTAATTCCCTTGTTCTGAAGAATACAATCATAAAAGTAGGTACTAAACCACTTTGTTTAAATGTTGTTTTGTTAGAGTGTGAAAAAAAAAATGGTGAAGGAAAAGGTACAGGCTCGGATTTGTGTTCGTCTGTGACAATTATAAATTGCAACACTATTTGACCTGCTGAATGTACTTCCACAACTTGTAGATTGGGGCAAAAAAGTGATCCTCAGGCTGTCACATGTACATAAAAAGGTAGATTGCTAGCTTGCAGCTGTCATGTTGACTTCGTGATATAGTTAGGCCTTTGCAAGGATGTGTTGAGAAACATCAGCATTTGTTACGTGCACCCTAAAAGAGCTAACAAATGGCAATGACTTTTCAAGCCAGCTTCTCAGAAACAAATTACTGTCTTAGAAGAGGCAGGGTGTGCTCTGGTAATCAGCCAACAAGGGTGAGATTTCTAAATGTCCTTCTTTGCCCATAACATCAATTTTTAATTCTTTTTGTTCAGTGTTTATTTGTGTACCTGAGCAAAATGCACTTTTGATATTAAAAAAGATGTAATGGTAGTTAGACAGATGGCACCCAATCATTTCAGGCTTTTAAGCTAAGAAAATAACATGCTTGCAATACATATAGCTAAGTTAATTATTATTAAAATAATTTGTTTTGAATTTCTAATCCCTCTGAAATTTAATAGCTGAAGTATCTTGTGATGAACGTCTAGCAGATTGCATTTAGTAATTAATAAATTGATATACAGTATGTGCTTTTTACCAGGCTGCCATCTGTTCCTTCCCTCACTGGGGACAACACTTATCCAGTAATTGTCACATAGTCAGGGTGGAATAAACACACACAGTTTAGAACCTTGAATATTTTTTATTCTAATTTGTAATAGTGCTACTGATTTGTTTGAATGTATTTTAATATGACTGCAGAAACTTAATGGCGATTAGGAGGTAACATCATGCCTTTTACCTGTTTCTATAATGGTGTGAGACTTAGAAAGATTTAAGTGCAGATTCCATCATGTGACTTGTCATTGAGTATCACTTTAGCTTCAAATAGCCCGATTTATTTCTGTCAAGATTCTTCTCGACATAGGTAAAATTAACACTGAAATGAAACTTGCAAGAATTACTATGTTTTCAACAAAGGTTCATAAAAGCAGAGGCAAAGGGCCTAAACATTTAGGCATTCTGTTGGTGGAACTTACTCAAAGCAGGTTTTTCAAGGGAAGCTAGAGCTTGCTTGGAAGGATGCCAAAGCCAGGGGCACATAAAGACAGATTCCTCTTGCCTCTTGTGCAGGATGACAGGTAGCAAATGAGAGCAGGTTCATCTCATCCAGCCTGCATAGGACCTACAGAAAGGTATTCAGTGTGTTTATGAAATTGTGGGACACCTCCATTGGCTTCTGATGACTTTCTTGTCCTTTTTTTTTTCCACCGTCATCTACTCATGCATAATTTCCCTGGTGCTTACTCTGAAGTTGTTGTGTCTTCCTCTGGAGAAAAAGGAGTTAGGTGGGTTTGAAGGAGGGCACTGGAGTGAATGGTTATTAGAGTTCTTCAGCTGGAGGTTTCAGCAGTGTGAAAGCTGATCTGCCTCGCAGTATGCCAGCTTTTCCCACCATTATCCACAGTGTCATATGCACAGAAGCAAGCCAGAAGCTATATCTGTAAGGTGTGTAAAATACCTAACACATAACAGGGGTAGTGCTGGTAGGGAGTCCTACAGCGCACATCCTCGCGTCCTTTGCTTATAAGTGTACATGCTGTCACTATCATAACCACTGGGCAAGCATGTCACCTTGGCTGAGTTGTGATTAGGGAATCAAACTTCAAACTCTCCTCCTTCAGGCACCTCAGTCATAAATAGACTCGACATCCTTGTGTTAAACCTGTAATGCCCCTTCTTGCACAATCAAATTCCAAAGGCTGGTGCCTTTACTGGAACATGCTTACAGCTGCAGTGTGTGGTCTACATTGTGCACGGAAAGGATCTTTCAGCCAGGTATAGATCTCTGCTATACCAAGCCAGGGTTTGCTACTAAGCCAGCTGTGTGGTTGGATAAGAGAGCAGGACCTTCCACACTGCCAAATATTGCTTCTATGTATGATCCAGCAGAGTGGTCAAGAAAATTCAAGACATCACTTCCTAGAAACTTGGGATAGCAAAGAGTAGTTATTGGACTTGCTTTAAATATATACTTACAGACAAAAGAGCAAGTTTGCAGCTTTGTTTCAAATTACAGGAACAATCTGCATTTTAACTAAGTATTTCATTAAAGTTGCTCTAAAAATTCATGGAAGGTAGGATAAGTCACAGAACTGTTGAGTGAATTGCAGTCCTTAATGTGTGATTCTGTGGACTGTGATATTTTGAGAGGAATTTCCAGTCCTAGCTGTACTGAAGGAATCACAGTCCGATCACGAGATGGGGATTCTTCTGTACTTTGGGTTGCAGAAGAGGAATTTCTGTGGCCCTTCCCATTTTTAAAAAATATTTTTGAGATTGGTTCCTCCCACGAGATACAGCAAAACCCACTAAAATCCCAAACCAGATAGGAATTGATTTTCAGAGGGGCTTTTTCAGACAAAAGAATCTTTATTCTATCTGCACATGGCTACTGAGTAGTTGCAGCTCACCACAAGCTCTCCCCACTTCACAGTGAACAGTGATAAATACAGATATAGAGCACAGCTCCCTTTCCAAGCCATGCCTTAGGGCAGACCAAACATCACCTTGACACAGACAGATGCTTTTACTTCAAGTATGATTGAAAGCCCTCAGCAGAAACTGAGCCATATTACCATTGTAGGAACACACAAATGAGTTGCTGAGGGAAGCAATTTACTGCTGTCCAATTCCTCTAGAGCTGCTGTCCATTTGCAGGCTCCTACCCTGCAGCTCCTAAGATATAGCTGGCCATCTTCTGCAGAGGAATAATGACTTGAGAACTGTTAGGGAGAACAGCAGCTCAGAGAGACAACTGGAAGTCACTGATCCTATCCTTGTGCCTCATTTCTTTTGAAGGACAGAGCATTAATGAGGTGCTGCTCTGAAACATGTAAGGAAGCTGAAAAGAGAGGGAAAATGAGCTTTCACTCAAGATGAAATTAGGATGTCTAAGAACAGTATTAAGATAACAGCAAAACCAAGCAGAAGAAATTCTGTAATCATCTATTCATCAATATTAGAAGCTTGCATAATAAACAAGAGGAGTTTCAATTGCTCATTTGGGAGCATATTTTGACCTAATTGTTGTTACTGAAATCTGCTGGGAAGATCTGATTCATTGGAATATTAACATTAATGACTGCAACCTATGTAGGAACAATCAAATATGGGGGAGAAAGGATAACGGAGGGGCAATCTGTCAAGGGATACATTGCCTATTTGAACACATTTACGCCAGAGAAACATACTCTCAAATATTAACGGGAAAACTTATTTTAACCCTTCCAGAAAGAAGGGTTCTTTTCCAGTCAGGGCAACATGGCTGCAGTCAGGTCACGGGCTCTTTGGTGGGCATTCTGGCATGTGAACCACTCTCTCTTGTGTACACTTTTCTTATTGCTGTTCATTTTCTTATCTCATTGCTGTTTCCAGTAAATTGTTGTTATCTCAACCTGTGAGCTTTACCTTTTGTGCCTCTAATTCTCTTCTCCATCCCACCACAGGGGAAAAGGGGAAGGGAAAGTGAGGGAGCAAGAGAGTGGTGCATGGTTTGGAGAGTCTTGGTGGGGGCACTGAATTTGGGAGTACCACTCTTAAACCACAACAGAACTCCAGTCTATAATATATGCAGTGTCTAATGCTGCTACTGCTGAAACATAATGCAGCTAAGTCGTGAAAAATGCTTCTGAAAATTGTAGGTGACTGTCACCTAAGTTGGAAATGTGGCATCATTACGCATTTATCGGTATTATACCTAATCCTGATGGGTGTAAGTTATTAGTACCTGAGGTGCAGGTGTTCCTGACTTGCACATATTTGTTATGTGAAAACAAATTACTGTAGAGATAAATAATTCTATACATGAGGTCCAGCAAGTTCTGATATAGGAAAAAAGAAGAAGGCCATGCCTTTTCAAAATAAACCTAATTTTAAAAGGTAGAGAAAGCAATTTTAGGGAGGGAGAAAAAGAGAGAGAGAGAGAATTTTACACCAGTTAGTATTTAGAAACAGTGAATAAGTAGTTGTGGGCTACTATTTCTGAAAATAAAAATATTTTTTAAGTGTTCAGAGGGAGAAGAACTAAAGCTCAAGAGGAAGGGTGTATGTGTGGATATGTGCTACTTCTTTTGCTCCATTACAAAATTGAAATGCTAATAGTGCAGTGGAAGTGCTCAGTAAAACATTCTGGTTTCATTTGTAGTCAAGTCAGATAGTATATATAGGATATGATGAAATATTTTCCATGCTATCAATACTGCAGAGGCACCAAGTGTTGAAGACATGGTTTGTGACCAGCAGGTCTGTCTGGTTTGGACCTGAAAGCTTTAAAAATCAGTGGTAGAGAATTCTCTGGGCTGTTAATGACTGTTTTGTCTCTCTTTCTTCAGTATAATAAATAATATAGAAATACTTTCAGAAAAGATAAATGTAATGATTGGAGGGCATCAGCCTCTCATTCTGGCACCTGTCAGATGCACAGCAGTGAAATAGAAGGTGGAAACATCAAATGAGTATAAAATTAAGGGAGGGGAAATTATTTAATGCCCGTTGCCCTGAGTTCATGGAAAACCTTTATGGAGAAAACTATCTTTTCTAAAATTTATTTTTACAAGAAAGGCATTTCTACAACATTTTATGTAAGTGTATCACCTCAAAACCATAACCTTTCTCAGGCAAGTGTAATCTCTAATCTCACACAAATGTAAGTAGTGCACATCTAATGTGCAAAAGTACTGCAAATCTATAGATAATTAAATGTTAAGAAATCATTAGAAAATGAGTGTGTTTGTAGAGACTGGTCTTGGCCTTGTGACCCCTTCCACTGGTGACTTGGGAGAAAATGAGTCAGTACTGATTTGGTGTGGATGACAAGGAGCAAGTCACTGAGATAATAGGATGCATAAGCGGGAAGGATTTTAATGTCTGAGGACAGAGTTGTCTGTAGTGAGTGCAGGATCTAGGTGATTTTTCCTTGATGTTGGCCTCTCTCCTCCAGACTGTTGACCCTGAAAAGGACTCATTGGTGAATAGGCTGGATAATAAAGTAAATGTGAACAGTGATGGTTGGTGCAGAAAAATGGTCAAAAAGTGATATGATTGTTGGATGTTTAAACTGAAGAATGTCATAGATGCTATTTGGCTTTGATGATAACTCTTCTGGAGCAATATGTCCAGCTCTTGTACCCGTAACTCTGGAAGGTGTCAACATACTGGCAAAGAGCATCAAGGATGAGAAGAACAGCAAAAGTGAAAATACCGCAAATGAAAGCCATGAGCAGTGCCATTTGTTTAACTTATTCAAACCATAGGAAATCATTTACTGGTATGGAAAAGTGAAATCTGACACTAAAGAACACTTTAAAATGCCAAGTGCAGGCATAGGAATGTGGTATCTAGAAAGAAGGAGAAATAAAATGAAATGTACATTTGAAAAGATAAAGGCAAACGACCTCTTCTGCAAATTCGCAAGACTGGTGACAAAATTTCTATGATGGCAATTTTGTAATAAAGTTTGATAAGTATAATCTCTGGAAAATGCACAACATGTTTTAGACAGAAGCATGTTTTTCATGGAAACCCAGTCCCAGAGGTAGGAGGGAGAGATACCTTTCTGCTAAAATCCAGGAAAATTAGGAAGGACTGTTGTGGATTTCTTTTCCCTGTTTACATTTAAAGAATGTAAATGCAGCTGTTTCATCGGTGGTTGATTTACTGTTGCTACAGCACACAAAGCTGCTATGAGAAAAGGAATCACTTTGATCTCTGTCCATCCGACAGCCTTGTGTAGTGAGCTGTGCACCACCACAGTACTGTGATACTTTAAGTGGTTCTTGACTCCCTCTGAAGATTTTTTGTAGTTCTTTTCTTTTGATTTGGATATCTAGCTCTCCTTTATCACTTTGTTAAAAATCAAAAATAGGAGTGGCTAATGCTAGTGAAACAGTAAGAATATAATTTATTTCTCTTTTACTTGGTGA
The DNA here is from genome assembly GCA_013396775.1 of Cephalopterus ornatus. NCBI lineage: Eukaryota > Metazoa > Chordata > Aves > Passeriformes > Cotingidae > Cephalopterus > Cephalopterus ornatus. The sequence goes on along the minus strand of VZRE01004475.1, from coordinate 4,825 downwards.
AGAGTTTTGATGTCCTTGTCAACAGTAAGGTTGGTATAAATGTTTTTAAGATCAGAATATTTAAGATACTGATTTTACTTTTTAGGATACATAGCCTTTCTACTAGTTTCTTGTTAAGATGACATTTTTTTCTTTTATTCCTGTAGAACTAAACAGTAATCTGTAAAATACACCACAGCATATATGACATATGAGCATTGTCTACTCTCATAATTGGGAATCAAAAAGGGGGAAAATGCAAGCAGTAACCTTACATAAGGATATGTATAATTAAAGGCTGCCAGAGAAAATACGGTTTAAATCCCCAGTACTTAATATTCAAGGACGTCAGAAAGGACAGGATTTATACATTATCAGTGGCAATTAAGAGTAAATGTGACTAGAACATATGTCAATGCCAGTTATGTGTCTGGTGGAGCGGGAATAAATAAAAATGACTGAAATAAGAATAAAGGGAGAGCCAATCAATGAAGCACTAGTGTTTTCAGGGATGCTTTGCTATCACTGGTACAGTTCTACCAACCTCCAATTGACTGATTTTGAAAAGGGAAGCACTTTTAAGGTTAATAGATTCAATATACAATAGCTTTATGTTGACAGTATTCTTGAAGGCAAATGGATTTAGGGAAGTAAAATCAGGCCTTAATTTAAAAATCATGCTTTATGTTTACAACATTGTATTTTTTTTCAGAGTATGAAGGATCTGGGACAGAAGTTCAGAGAAAACACTCAAAATGTGGAGTTTGCAAATATAGGGCTGAGTGTGATGAAGATGCAGAAAATGTTGGGTATGTAATATTTTCCTTAACAAGATCACTGAACAAAAGGGGAAAATTGTTAAAAGAAAAGAAAAAGTACATGATCTTGACTTGTGTGTACTTGACTTGTAGTTGAATATGTTTGTTCTTACTAATTGAAGCTTTAATGCTGCTCAGTAGTAATGTGTTTGATATGTGTCTGTAAAGAACAAACCATCTGCAGTTACAAGGTAAAGGGAGAAAACAACAAATAGTTATACTGGACAGTCTTTATCTAATATTTTTCAAACAAAGGACCTTGGTTTATTTTATCCTGCCAACAAAACAACCCAAAACCCAAATAGGAATGCAAAATAATACCAATAATTCATCCCTGAGATTTTTTTTCTTTGTGTTCTGCTTGTTCATAAAGTGTTACAGGAAGTTATTTCCATCAGTGCAAAGCTTGGACCTAAACATTAAGTTGAACTGGGGACCTGAGCCAAACTCACTGTGACATTTGACCTCTTTGATGCACCCAAGGGAAACTCACTGAGAAATATTAATTACTTGTCAAAGTTCAAAACAAATTATCAAGAAAAAAAGCTTTTAAAGACAATCCATAATGCAGAAGCAGATGCACCCAATCTCCCCACTCAAGGTACTTGGTGGTTAAAGTATACCCTGACTGTCCAGACTTTGTGTGGCTGTCAGAAAGGGAGGAGAAATCATGGGGGAAAGGACTTCTTTACACAGCCCCATGAGGCATTAAAGGTTTTATGGGAGGTAAAAGAGGTTCCATCTGACAGGGTTTTGTTTTCCCATAGCCATTGTCCTGGCAGTGGCCACCGGTATGGAAGAGGCTTAACTAGGGTCTGGGCTGATGGCAGGCACTGGGGTTGGAGCTGCAGATGCAGTGAGTGAAGGTGTTCGAGAGATGTGCAAATGGTATATTTTTGTGTACAAAGAGGGAACAGCATCTCAGAGTAATGTGCCTGAACACCACTAATCGGAGGAAGCACCATTCTGCCTTCTCTTGTCTTCCAGCCAGAATCCATTTAGTGTTGAAATAAGACTTAATTGCACAAGATTTTATTATGGGATATCAGCATGAAGACATCTCAGGCAGTAAAGCAGTTTAGCACTAATATTCAAGACGTGTCTTCAAGGTTAAATCATAATATACAAGGGAAACCAAAATGGTAATAGTACACATGAATACTAGCACAATACTTCACATTTCATAAAATGCCACAGTACAGAAGCAGGCTGGCTCTTTCCAGGAGAGAGAAATGAGCTGTAGTTGTTGTTATAATACTAATCATTTTCTGCAATATTGCCTTGTTCTGTTTCATTTATGACTAGCAAGATAAGTATAGATTTGTTTGTTATATGCACTGAGATGGGCTTTTGGCTTTGGAAAATAAATTCTGAAACATTCAACTTCAGTAAAAGCTTTCCTAGTCTTTCTGCACTTGTGGACCTGGCATTCCTGCAGCTGTATAGTATCTATAAGAGAATTAGAATAAAGCTGAGTAGAGTGGAAGATTTGTTCCCTTCATCCTACTCATATGAAATGAAACCATGCTCCTGCTCCTTGACAACAGGAAGAGAGTGGTCTTTTTGTCTCTAAGATTTCTTTAACAAGTCCTCACTAAAAAATACCTGGAATGTATTTTGTGTAGAAAATACTCAAAAGTTAGAAAATATTCCTATGAAGGTTATTCACAATTTATTGGATGATTTTTTTTTTTATTTCAGTTTTCAAATCTGTGTAATTTAATTTTTTCTCTGGTATCTTTGACCATTAAAACAGGCTTTGATGATACTCACTGTTTAGCTGTAGATTAAATCAGGGTCTGTTAACACAGATTACCTTCGCAATGTTGATTTTGATAAGTCACATAGCAAATCACAAACCTGCTGAGGTAGAATTTAGGTGTTGGCTTATTTTTTTTTCCTAAAATCAAAATAGTTATTTATCTGGCAGAAGCAAGATGGAATTGAAATCTTCTATTCAGGAAACTTTAGTAGAGTACCCCTTACAAATGCTTTTTACATCTAATTTTTACTCCCTTTCCTGCTGTTTTAATGTGGGTTTTAACATCCTAAAATTATATAATGACATATAAAATTATTAGCAGCACAAGTATTTTTCATTAGACTTGTATAAACATTGCTGGTCCGAATTATCATTTAATTCAATTTTGCACCGTATTGCAAAGACTATCACCCCTAATTCTAGCTAATCACAAAACACCCTAACTTCATAAAAATGTTTTGTTTTGATTTTCCTTTTTAAGACTTGAGAATGGCCACTGTAAATTTCTGAATAGCAGTGTAATGTCTACTGAACCACAAACAAGAAGTACATTTAGTTCTGTTCAAGTAGATTTCTTAGGCCTGCATAGCCCTTGCTTGCATCTTGTGATGTTAAAACACTTAATAAGAGTGTTTACATGATTACAAAAGGCATTTAAAGAGAATTTTGTTTCATCGTAGTACCTGCATGAGTTAGCTGAACTGTTTCCTAATGTTTAACAGATAATCTCGAGCTTTATTCGTGATACAGTAAATATGCAATTATGCATTTTTTCATTTTCTTTTCCAAGCTGTGCAGTCTGCGACCTTATAAACATCATCTCCTTTTGCTCTGAGTGTTCTTGAGCAGCAGTATAATACCTGAATCCTGATTTTTGAATAGGGACGTTAAATTATGGATAAAATTTTTAGTGCATTGGTAAAAGGAGAGACATACATCCTGGCAAGGTTTGAGGGGTTTGAGGTAAACGAGCTGGCATTAATGAGGAATCTCAGAACCTGCCAAGAGGCCAGCCACAACAGCCTGGAGCACAAAATAGGCAGATTTTCTTCCAGTAATGGAAAGATCCTGCTAAAGATGATTTTATTGCACACAGACTGTGGTTTGTCTTTTGGGCCTGGATAGCTGTGAGAGTTCTATGCAAAAAATGGTGGCACCTGCTACTTTCAGTGAAAACTGTAGGATGATCCTTACAACACAGAAACAGGAGCAAGACCACTTGGCATTTCCTGATTTTTGGAATTGAACTTGCTGATGTCTAAATATGTCCTTTCTTCTCAGAGGTGCCCAGTGCTGTTGTGATGTGAAATAGGCACATGTCAAAGCATGGGAAATTCTGGTTTGCCATAATGGAAAATGAATACTCAAACATGGTGTCTGGCATTTCCATTCATAGAGATGGTCTGAACTTGATCAGATACAGCCTTGGGACCAACTTCGAGCAGGGGCTGTGACTAGGTGACTTCTACACATCCCTCCAAGACTAAATTTATCTGTGTATCTGTGTAATTACCAAATCTTGGTGCTTTTTAAAAGCAAATTTATAAGATCAGTTATACAGAGCTGAGATGCACTCCATATTACAAGTCAGTGATGTTAATTTTTTGTTGCTCCTAAATTGTATTTTCCCTTTGAAAAAGTTACAGATTTTTCATTTTCATGCTTGGTGTTAAAACATTATGGCTATCTCTTGATCAAAGATGCTATATATGGTTTTATTAGGCTAGATCACACATAGCATGAAGAGCTCAGGCTTTGCACAGTTTAAGATTTGTATCTTCATTTTGTTTGATTTCACAGAAACATTATCTATCTAAACCAGAAGTGGTAACAATGCGTAGTGAACTGAATGGAAAAATATAAACAACTTTATAATTTCCACTGCCTCTACAAAAAATTTCAGTACTGATTCTAAGTGGAGTGGTTGAGACACAGAAATAGTGTCTGAGGAGAGGGTCATCATAAGCAGCATACTTAAAAAAATTGTATTCAGCTGTTTGCAGATCAGTACATTATTTCTTTATCTAAGCGCAAAAAGGAATCAGGCTGAGGAAACATCTCGGAAGTATATTTCTCCATATTTTTCTTCTTTTCCCATACAACTTGTATTTTAAAGAGTTGTTAGTTTGTGGTTAATCTTTTCAAGGGCATAGACGATCACTTATGGATGCACTAGTCCTAAGTTGCATAAGCACATAATATTCAATACTGTCTGAACAGTGGTTTTCTGTAGGTCTGAGGTCATCATCATCATCATGGCTAGGCT